>VZTU01026880.1:0-12434 GCA_013400835.1 Zapornia atra
ACCAGTCTATGATTCTATGGGCCTGCTTGGGTGAGCACAGCCAGCCCTCCCCCTCTGAAATACTATTTAAGAAAATAAGGCTGAGACCTTCACAGATTTTAGCTACAGGTTGGAATGATTTGAGTAAATAAATGTGGATCGATTTGCTTTGAATTTTGCCAGGGAATCACCTTTTGTTTCTCTTTTTGCAGCAGCTCTGTAGAAAGCTCAGTCAGTGCTGACGTGACTGCGTCACTCAGCCTTCCCCATCTCCTCTCACCCTCACTGCAAGAAGCAAATTCCCTCCACAAGACAGTTTTTGCTCTAATGAATCACAGAATCACAGACTCACAGAATCACAGGGGTTGGAGGGGACCTTCAGAGCTCATGGGGTCCAACCCCCCTGCCAAAGCAGCTCCCCAGCTCATATTGCACAGGTCGGTGTCCAGATGGGGTTGGAATATCTCCAGAGAAGGAGACTCCACACCCCCTGGGCAGCCTGTCCCAGGGCTCCCTCACCCTCACTGGGGAAAAGTTCTTCCCCATGGTGGTGTGGAACTTCCTGTGCTCCAGTTTACAGCCATTGCCCCTTGTTCTGTCCCCACAGACACTGAAAAGGGGCTGGCCATTTCCCCCTGCATCCCATCCTTCAGATATTGATAGACATCAATAAGGTCCCCCCTTAGTCTTCTCCAGGCTGAACAGTCCCAGCTCACTCAGCCTTTCCTCACAGGGGAGATGCTCCAGGCCCTTCATCATCTCCACAGCCTCCTCTGGACTCTCTCCAGGAGATCCCTGGCTTTTTTATCCCAGGGAGCCCAGCACTGGACACAACACTCCAGGTGGGGCCTGACCAGGGCAGAGCAGAGGGGGAGGATCAGCTCCTTCGACCTGCTGCCCACACTCCTCTTGGTGCCCCCCAGGATCCCATTGACTCTCTTAATGCTCCATCCATCTAAAATAGGAAGCATTAAAAACCCATCCTGCTGAAGCAGCTTCAATGTCTCCTGAAGATAAAGAGAGGTGGCTGGATTCACCATCACACTCTGCCTTTTTAAGATGGTGAAGAAAATAATAATGAAACACCCTCAACTCTGCCAGCTCTCTTCCTTGTCAGAGCCCAGGAAGCACTTAAGGAATCCTGGTCATCCCTGAAGCAGGGGTGTGGAAGGGTTTTCCTTCCCAGAGGCTTTCCCAACATTGCCCTCCTCAGCCTTGTCTTGTTTTACTCCCAATCAAAGGGTGTCAGGCAGCATTAGCTCAGCCTTCCCCTGATCCCTGCCCAGGGAATGGCCCTTGCAGAGCAAATGCCTCAGTGTCAGCAGAAGTGTCTGGAGTGATAAAAGCATTTCAGCAGCATGACCAGCCCATGGACATTCCCAAACTATCATCAGAATTTCTGCTCCACCTACTCAGCCCAGCTGAGATTGAATTTCTTGTTGTAGCTGGAGACTTTCACTTCTCCTTCTTTAATCCTCATGGAGATTTATGGCCCTTTGGTGGTTTTCCCATCTGGGAAAAAAACAACCCAACCAAGTGTGGTAATTCTCAGTAGTCTGGGATCTATTTAGCTGTCCCCCACATCCTTTGCATCCCAAAAAGCAAAAGGGCTCCTGTGTTCCAAGGAGCCCCTGCCACTGGTGGGGATTTCCAAACCCTCAGCCAAGTGTTGGTACCTCCAACCAGCCACCACCAGGTCCCTGGTGCTGAGACATCCAGCGTTGGGGTGGCATGAAGACAGGCCCTGGGGAAGATGGGATGTTGGAAGCATGACTGGAGATGGGATGAAACCCTTAATTAGCTCCCCAGAGGGAGGAATGGCAACCTCCTCCTTCATCCCAGTATGCGATGTCCTGGTGGGTGGAGGCTGGACCAGGAGAGCAGGATCTGTGCTGATGCAGCAGGGGTCCCTGTTTCAGCCTTGCCCACACCAATTCCTCTGTGCCACAGGGTCTCCCACCCTCAGCACTTCACCAGCTGAGTGAATAGCTCACATGCATGTCTTTATTGCAAGGCACCAAGCTGGCTGTGGGTGCTTTGCTAGGGTGAAGATGTCCATCAGCATGGCCAGCAGTAAGGGGAGAGCAGAAGGAAATGTGACAGGATGGAATTCCCCACCCTACCCCCCTCCAAAGATCTCACCTTGGCTGCATGTTTAACCAGAAGCTGATGGGAAGATCAGCTCCTCCACAGCCAGGACAAGCAGGTTCCCACAGACCTGCCTGGAGGAGGAGGAGAGAAAAAGCAATCTAGGAACCAGAGACAACCTGTCCCCCACGCTGTGACCCCATCTCAGTCCTTGCTTGCATTTATAGTTCAAGGGAGAGGGGCTTTTTCCTTTCTCCCCCCTCCCTGCCTTTTTACCCTGGGGGGGTAGGGTTTGGGGACCCCACACTTTTGGTGCTTTCCTTCAAAAAAAACCCCAACCAGTTTTACAGTTCTGGGACCTCCTGATCCATGGATGCCTGTGAAGAGGTGATCCCCCATCAGACAGAGGCTAGCAAGAACTAACACTTGCCACACAGTCTTCACTGACACAAAGTACAGGGAGGGAATCTCTGCAAATATTCATATAATAATCAAAGATAATCAAAGCTGCTGGGGAGCAGGGCTGAGGACTGAGCTGCAAGGAGAAAGACCTCTCTCCTTGTCATGGACCAGGAGTCATGGATGGATGGGGCTGGCTGGAAAAATGCTCAGGATACCTGTGCTGACAGATGTGGGATGCTTGGGGTACCTGGGCTAATTGGTGCAGGTTGTTCATCATACAGCTGTGCTCCTGGGGGACACAGGCAGCAGGAACCCAGGGGAAGCTCCACAGTCCCCAAGCCCAGAGCCCTGAGAGTAGAGGATGCAAGTTTACTACAGGGATCAGTAGTAATCCTCATAGTAATGCCTGGACAAGTTGGGTGAGGGTCACCCCAAACTGATGCTTGCAGAGAGGTGGCTGGGAGCAGGGATGGTGCCAGAGTCCCTGAACTCTGGGAGCTGAAGGATGGAGGTGGCTGTTTTCCCCACACTCAGGGTGAGAGGACATCAGGACAGACCTCATGTTCCCTCTTGACTAGGAGACAGAAGAGCAAGGAGCATCTCACAAAAGCCTTGGTGGTACCCTGCCAGGAGAGAAGTCATCTAGATGTGTTCCTTGTACCAGAGTGCAGAGATGAGATCAGCATTGCTGGATCTCAATGGGGAAGGTGCTCCCTGGAAAACATCCCCTAGGGCCATGTGGAACCTGCTGCCCCCCTGACCTGCTCTCCAGCTTCTGTGTTGTATACATAGCTCAGCAGAAGGACCTTTTCCAGCTGCTGCTTCTCCATCACATTTTGGCTTCATCTCATGTGTCCAAGCCTGGAGGGAGAGATATCCACCCACATTGGACATTTAGAGAAGGATATTTATGCCAGCCTGCTTTACCCCATCACATCCTGCACTCATAAATACCTTGAGGGAGAAAATCTTGGTAGGCAAAACAAGCTTGAGACAGGGCAAAGCTGATTTCCTTACCTGGAGGGCTCAAGGGGGCCCCAAGACAGCTCTTCCACCCTGATTTTTGACCACAGATTTCCTTCTGGTCCAATAGTCCCACCATCTCTACTGCTGCAAGTTTTCTCTGCACTCTTGCCTATGTTTACAAGAAGTTTTAGCTCTCAGCAATGCAGGTAACACACACATACCCCCCCCCCAGCTATCTAAGCAGGTCACATTTGTGCAGAAAGTTGGAGAACAATTTCTTCTTCACCAGCCCTGGGAAAAAAAACCAACAACCAACCCACAACTGGGAGCAAGGTGATGTATCTGGCTGAAGGCATGACATTTTCCTAAGGTCTTCTTCAGCTTAGGATGCAGCATCTTTCATGTCTAAAGCAGCAACTTATTCACAGCAAGGCATTTAAATAGAAAAAAAATGTAAAGAACTCCCCCAACCCTTACCTTTTTGCTTTGGCTGGGTTGATTTATGCAGGTTACATTGATTTGTAACATAAATTTTGCAGGATCATTTAATATTCCTTTTGTTGTACAACTTGGAGAAGCCTAAATGGGAATCTGAATATAATCACACTCTTCAGTGAAGTAAGCTCCTTTCATCCCCCCTCCTGAAAAAAGGAGCCCTGAGGTGCTCTCCCAGCTCCCAGCATCTCTCTAATGACATCTCTATCTCCTGTCTTTCTATATATAATTCCCTCTCTCTGGGTCACTTGACCCATCACTGCAAAGCTGATGGCTCCAGGCAGTGCTGGAGTGGGTGCCAGCTCCAGCAGTCAAAGGCTGCAGCTCACAGTGAGGAGAGAGGTAGGGAAAAAACCCCAGAAACCCTGTAAATTGGAGTGGCTGGGGGGAAATTTAAGGGTAGACCCATGAGATATTCCCCTGCCTCTGGCTACATGAAGGATGCCAGGCCCTGGAGATGACAACCTGTCACCTCAGGCACTCCATCCATGACCCCAGGCATGGCTCTGTGGCCATCGTCTTCTCTTGCAGCCAAACAGACCCTCATGAAGCTGGCAATGTCCTAAAACACAATACTTGGGTTCCCAAGTCAGTTCCCTCCAGCAGTTTTGGGGTTTCCTGCTAAAGCAGCCCCAGTTTCCAAGTTCACTGAAACCCAAACAGCTCAGCAGATAAGTCTTCAGCCCAGATTTGCCCGTTCCCTGATTCACTGGAGCTCCCTGGTGCTGGGAGAATCATAGACTGGTCTGGGTTGGAAGGGACCCCAAGGATCACAGAGCTCCAACCCCCCTGCCACAGGCAGGGCCACCAACCTCCAGGCCTGGAGCTACACAAGGTTGCCCAGGGCCCCATCCAACCTGGCCTTGAACACCCCCAGGGATGGGCACCCACCCCCTCTCTGGGCAGCCTGTTCCAGCCCCTCACCACTCTCTCTGGAAAGAACTTCCCCCTAATATCTAATCTAACCCTTCCTTAAGGCTCACTTCAGCACAATGGCTGGGGGCTGCACCCCCTAGCATGGGTGAGGGGGAGACACTTGGCACTTTTGCAACCTCATATCTTGGCCCCTCTTGGACAACACAACTCCACTTCCAAGGTGGCAGGATTATCCTCTCACCCATCCAGCCATCCCCCAGGGCCCACAACTGTAGGTCCACACACCACGTGGGGAGGCTCTAAGTCACCCTGCCATCACCCAGCCAGCCCTGACCTCCCCAGTTGCTTTCCAGACACTGCCTTTGAGCCCAGACAGTGAAATTTCTCACTACCAACCCAGCAAGGGAGAAGCAGACTGTTTTCACAGCTCTCTGCAAGCATGACAAGGTGTCTGGGTTTGTCTCGGAGCTCTCTCAGCTGCTTTCAGGGGAATGAAAAGCTGTTTTTAGAGGCTTAAAGAAAAAAAAAAGTTGTTTCACCATAAGAATAAATTCTCCCTCACTGGGCAAAGCTGACTAATTTGTAAACTGGGAGAAAAGAATAAAAAGAAGCCAGCAAGTGAGAAATGCCAGATGAGGATAAGCGCAAAGCATCGCTAGGCTGAGGGATGCTGGTTCCTCAAGGACTTCTCTATCTTCCTAGAAAAACAGGGAGGAAAATAGAAGACTTTCTGGGGGTGTTTTCCTCTTCAGCTGCCACCCAAGTGGACCTCCCCATGATGTTGCTCTTCAGCTGCCACCCCAGTGGACCTCCCCATGATGTTGGGGATCTCCTGAGGTCATTCTTTTCACCAGAGGAGTGGGGTCAGCTTGCTCCCCTGGGTTAACACCATCCTAAGGGTCATAAACCACATCAGCAACTGGCTTAACTCCAGCACAGCTTGTATTGACCCTATAAGAGGCTCCCTTGGTGAGGAAATGCAACCCAGAGACTCCCTCACTCCATTTAATTCCAGCTCAAGCTGACTTTTAAGCAGAGGATAAAAGGCAAGTGCAGCGTGGGTTAGCATTGCTAATTAGAAATGACCAGATAGAGGGAATTAAAGGGATAAAAAGCCATGAGAGGAAACAGAATCAGAAGCTGAAATTTCACCATCTAGCAGGAAAAAACCAGTAACACAAGTCCTAGGGTCCAGAGGCAGGTCCTGGAGGAAGGGTGTGCAGGCAGCAGCACACAGGAACAGCACCGATGCTGCTGCCTGAATTTTTGACTAGAGGGTGAGCAGGGATGTTCATGGGGTTTTTGTAAACCCAAACTGAAGGGAAAAGAGTGAATTTGTGCTTCTGCTCCCTCTTTAAAAAAGGGTGGGTTTCATCAGAAGTTTTGCCACCTTGGGAGCAAAGAGACCATGTCCCCATCACTGGCACTCACAGGGCAGTTCACCTTGGGACTGTGGGACTGGAGAAACACAGTGCAGAAAACCTGGGCTGGCTCTGAGGGATTCCAGGTCAAAGATACTCCCAGACCAGGAGACCTAAACTGGCACATGCCAAGGTCCTGAGTGATGCCAGGTCAGCCAATGTTTGTTGAGGGACAAGCTAGACACATCTGACCTCTCAGATCCTGTCTCCAACACACCTTTATAGCTTGTATCACCTTGCCTACATGCACTTGAGCTTTTGTCTCCCATTCAAATTCCCTGGGCTGAAAATGGCACCTGGTAGAATGCTACAAAGAGGTATCACAGAATCACAGGGGTTGGAAGGGACCTCAAGAGCTCATCGGGCCCAACCCCCCTGCCAAAGCAGGCTCCCTATCTCATATTACACAGATAGGCATCCAGATGAGACTTGAATATCTCCAGAGATGGAGACTCCACACCCCCTGGGCAGCCTGTCCCAGGGCTCCCTCACCCTCACTGGGGAAAAGTTCTTCCCCATGTTGGTGTGGAACTTCCTATGCTCCAGTTTACAGCCATTGCCCCTTGTCCTGTCCCCACAGACACTGAACAGGGGCTGGCCATTTCCCCCTGCAGCCCATACTTCAGATATTGATAAACATTAATAAGGTCCCCCCTTAGTCTTCTTTTCTCCAGGCTGAACAGCCCCAGCTCACTCAGCCTTTCCTCACAGGGGAGATGCTCCAGGCCCTTCATCATCCCCATAAGCTCCTCTGGACTCTCTCCAGGAGATCCCTGGCTTTTTTATCCCAGGGAGACCAGCACTGGACACAACTGGCACAGGTTTGCCCGATTTTCACTTCTCTTCAAGTGCCTCCACAGTAAATTGGACAGGGGCCAGGAGGGCTGCCTGGTCCCAGAGGGGAGAGAAAGGATGGATAGGCAGGTAGACCTTGGTTTGGGAGGAGGCACTCTCCATCACCCAGCTCTGCCAATATATCACCTGCTTGTAAGAGGCAGAGAGAGGAGGGGACCAGGTGCCTGCAAGGTAGAGATGCACTGCTGGTGGATCCTCTGTGGTCAGAGGGACAGGAGTTCAACCAAGATAGGAGGTCACATGGCATTCTCAGCCAGCATCTCCTCCCCAACCCCAGCCTGAGCCTCTCAGCAAGGAGCTAAAAGATGCCCAAGTCATTCAGCATCTCCTGGGTTTGCTGATGACCTATTTACCACTGCTTTGGTAGATCTCAGTCTACACCCCATGTATAATGTGATTACAAGGCTGTGTAATTGCTGTGTAATTGTCCTTCTTCCTGAGGCTGGAGCACCCTGGGGTTCCAGCCTCTCACTTTTAATTAAAAAGAATAAATCTTAATCAAATCTCAGTCATCATTCCAGAGCTGGGGAGGGGCAGGTGGAGGGTCTCACAGCACCCAACCAAACTCTGGGGTGTAAGTGGAACACAAACCTCTGTGGGCAGATTAGCCTGGCAGAAGGTCCAGGAGGTGACATGGCCCATCATTAGGTGTCTAATTGAGGACTCTCTCAAACAGTACTTCAACTCCTCAGTGGCCTATCATTTGGTGTAGCAAAGCCTCAGGAAGAGCCACCTGTCAACCACAGGGCATTTCTGAGCAGCCAGGCATCCTCTTCCCTGTATTTTGCAGGGAAGGAGAACAGGGTAGAGCTGCTTTATGTCTTCTGACTGCTGGGAGGCAGGAGCAGATCAGCCTTTTCTTGTCCTTGAATCAAAGGGAGTGATGCCACATTGCATTTTTCTCAGCAAAACATTTGCAACAGGAGTTTGAACCCCCCTCCCCCTCTTTCCTTCCACCTACCCATCCACACAGCCCTTTCAGCTGGAGAAATGTGCTGAATCCTGGGGCCAGGGCAAACCATGCTGCTGCTGCCTGGTAAGCAAAAAACCTGGTTAATGATGGGGCAGAGCTAATAAAGCTCTGCCAGGATCCAGCCATCAAGTTCCAGGGAGCCAAAGAACCCAAGAGGAAGAGGAAAGGCTTTCCAAGACAAGGGTTTTCCAAAGCAGGGGTCTGGAAGGGACTGCTGGAAGGGAAGCTAGAAATGAAAACAAGACTTAAGGACACTGTGAAGGAGGAGACACACCAAGGACTTTGCAGATACCTGCTGAATCTGAGCTGCCCTGAACAAGAGAGCCTGGAGAAGTCTTTCCAGGAAGATATCTGCTGCTCCTGGAAATAAAAGTCTTCACCTTGGCCTCATACCTGCTGAATTGGTAGTTCAAACATCCAGATGATGGCTGGGGCAGTCCAACCAAAAACCAGGAAGGAAACAAATGGAAAATGGGGTGTGGGGGTAAAAAGAGCAGCAAAAAAACAAAAGAGGCAGAAAGATATAGTTAGGAAGAGATTATCTGCAAAGCCTGGTTGGCTTGACTACAATTGGGACAGGAATCAGGCACCTGTCAATCAATCAGCCAGCCCTTGTTACCACAAACAAACCACAGGTCATCTGTAATACTCAGCTGCTGCCTATGAGAAAGATGCTTAACACTCAAGGAAAGGTTTGCCCATAGTCCCCATCTCCCTCCTGTGTCCTCCCATCTGGGACCAGGAGAGTTGTGCCACCAGCCCTGTTCTTTTAAGAGAAGAGCCACCCAGAGAGCAAGGCCTACATCAGAGCTGAAAGGGGGTTGGCCCCTGCAGCACGTGAAAGAAGAGAGGCCTAGATGCAAAGAGATGCCCTTCCAGAGCTTGTTCCCAAGTAAACCAGCCAGGTATCATCCCCTGCATCATCTACTTTGTTCTCTTCAGTTTTGAGGCTGGCAGGGATGTGCCCTACTCGCTGTCCCAGGGAAACCTAAGCAAGTAACAAGAGGACCAAGAACGAGTGAAATGAAGAGGAAAAGAGTGATCCCAAGAAGCTTTGGAGGGAGCTGATGGAGGAGGAGAACTCAGCTAATTACATCCTCAGGAACCTCACTGCTTCCAAATGAATTTTTAATGGAAAAATAATGCTCTTTTCCAGTTATTTAACAGAGGAAGGAAAAGCTCTGGAGATCCTACACCATCCCCAAATATCTACAATGTCTGGAAGCAGTGTGCTCCTGCAGCTCACAAGACCAATGGGATCCTGGGCTCCTTCAGCAGAGGGGTGGCAGCAGGGACAGGGAGGGGATTGTCCCTCTCTGCTCTGCCCTTGTGAGGCCCCAGCTGGAGTCCTGTGTCCAGAGCTGGGGCCCCCAATAGAAGAAAGATGTGGGGCTGTTGGAGAGGGGTCAGAGGAGCCACGAGGATGCTCAGAGGGCTGGAGCAGCTGCCCTACAAAGAGAGGCTGAGGGAGCTGGGCTGGGTCAGCCTGGAGAAGAGAAGGCTGTGGGGGGACCTCACTGCAGCCTGCCAGTCCCTGAAGGGAGCAGAGAAACAGGAGGGGAATCAGCTTGTTAAAAGGGCAGATAATGGCAGGACAAGGGGGATGGATTAAAACTAAAGGAAGGAAGGGTTAGATTAGATATTGGGGGAAGTTTTTTACAGAGAAAGNATGTTGGTGGCCCTGCCTGTGGCAGGGGGGTTGGAGCTCTGTGACACTTGGGGTCCCTTCCAACCCAGCCCAGTCTGTGATTCTATGAAGCCTCAAGACTACACAGAGATGCAAACTAAAGCCTTTTCCAGACAGGTCCTGACCTTGAGAGTCAGGACCAGAAATTAATTCAGTCTCACACAGCCTGAGAAAATGCTCTTAAAAGTAGAACCAGGGAGATAGGATCTCGTACGGGATCAAGTGGTGATGACACCCCAAGGAGGTGACTTGCTCTGGGGTCCCAGTTGGAGGCTGGAGGATTCTATTTAACCCAAGGATTCACCTCAATTCCCCAGGGCCCAAAGTGATGAGAAAGCCTTGTCTAGCATGGGACTGAGGGAAAGCAGATGGTACCACAAACCATGAGCAGCCAGTACCCCCAAACACCTCCCTCCACCAGCCAGGGGATAAGCTTAGTCTCCATACCATCTCCACTCCTGGCATGGAGACAGGCATTTAGCATCACAGTTGACAATTTCCACCTCCCTGCAGCATGCCTATATGATGGAACCTCCCTCTCTGAGCTGTCTCTTTGCTCATAGAACACAGTTCCACAGCCTGAGTCTCAGCATTGCCATTCTGCTCCTTCTCAAGCACTCTGAGCAAGGTCCAAGGCTCCAAGCCTGGAGCCAGGGGAAGTAATTCCTCATGACCCCTATGCCATGACAAACTTCACTCAGCCCTGGGGATAAAACAAGAACTGAGTGGATACAGAGCACAAAACCCACAGTGATTTGTTTTTAAAAAAAAAGAAAAAAGGAAAAAGAAAAAAGAAAAAAGAAATAAAGAAAAAAGGAGAGATGGAGAGAAATTCTAAATTTCCAGCTTTAAGATGGGAAGAAATTGCCCAACACCATCTCAAAAGTGGGACCCATCACCACCAGGTCCTTCTTGGGATGCTGCACCTCAGAGACAAATGATGGGTTGTGCAAACAAGTCCTGACTTTGTTTTAAGACTCCTTTCATCTGACACCTTCTGGTTCTCACCTTGTGAGGAAAAGTAATCATTCCCTGCTCCCCCTTCCTGACTGCTCAGGGGTTTTTTACAGACCTCTGTCACTGACACCATCCATCATCCCTTCCCTATGCTGATGAGAGCCAAGTTATTTAGGCTTTCATCATACAGAACCCATTCCACCCCACCCCCACAGAACATCCCTCTAAATTGTCACTGAGGGAGCTGCAACCCTCAGGAGAGCTGCTAGGAGCCATGAGATGTGTGTAAGGTTCAGGCACTGTGCTACATCTGGCTGAAACCTCTAGAAGTGCAAACGTGATTATTTCCACCTTAAGCATCTCACATCCACCCTCCACATCCACTCAGATCAGATCCCTCACATCAGATCCACATCTCACATCCACTTTCATCAGGACCATGACCTGGAAGCCTGATGTTCCTAAACCCAAGTGTCTTGGATCACTGGGCAACACTTGACTACCCTACCTAACTATACCCCAGCTCAGCTGTTGTCATCTCCTGTCTGCTGGTCTCTAGAGACCATGAAATATTAGTGGGGGAGAGGGAGTAAAAACTTCTAAGGGATTTCTGAGTAGAAAGAGGCAAGTTCTTAAACACAGCAAAGACCTTGCTAAATAAGATGATCTTAAAAGGAATTGAAGGCAGGGACATGTTGTGAGGCAGCAAAAGGTGTTGGGGTGGAGGAGCCCTTTGGGCAGCAAACCCACCATCATCCAAACAGCTGTTTAGCTTATCTGACAGCATCTCCCAGCGACCCATTTATCTTTTATGGATGGAGGGCTGCAAACTCTCCCTCCCTGTCCCCAGTTTTGTTCTTAAAAACTGTTCCATCAAAGAGATCTATGAAAGGCTCAGTTCCCAGCTGACAAGCTATCTGTTTAAAGTTTATACACCCAGGAACATTCACAAAGACTTATTAATGGGAAAGCACTGAAGGGAGTAAGCCCATATGCAGCCACTACACAAACATATCTCCATTATCATTTAATGCTCTCCAGCTTGGCAAAAAAAAGTAAGTTCTCACTCCTCATGCCATCCTCTCCCTGCTTTGGTGCCCAGGACTCACTTGTTTCCCAACAGGTCCAAGGGAGAGGAGCAAGACAGCACATGGAAATCCATCTCAGCAAGAGGATGAAGACTAGTGCACATCCTGCCCCAGTGCTGTGGTTGCAACAACAAGAAGGAGCATCATCTAGGAGGTGGCTGAATGTCCAGCACAGAGCAGTTGCTTTGGTCTGCACAGAATGAGAACAGCTTCCCACCTCAATGAGGTGATGGGCATGGGAATGGCAGAGTCACGTCTCCTGGGGAGCAGAGGAGTTTTCTTCTCCAATGCATGCTGACAACTTGGAGTATTTTAAGCCTCTCTTCAAAGACCCCAGAAAAGAAATGGATAGCTCTGGGTAGAAAAAGAGGAGCTGGGACACTGCTGCAGGTCATCCCACATGGCACAGTCAAGACCCACTTGGAAAGCCCAGGCCTGTTGCTGTCATTGCACAGCAGGAAGAATAACTCACGGCCCACATCTCATCTCAGGGCTACCTGCTGAGCTAGTCAGGAGGAGACACCATCACTCTGGCAGCTCCACAAACCTAGAGAGGGTCATTCTACCCTCCCCAAGCACTTGCCACCCAGGGAAAACTGCTTTCATAGAATCACAGTGGCCATTGTCTTCTCTTGCAGCCAAACAGA
>VZTU01026882.1:0-21401 GCA_013400835.1 Zapornia atra
TTCCTCATGTCCAGTCTAAATCTCTTTTGGGTTTATCATGTCAAAATGAAACAATCTTTTGGCTTCTTTTCAGGTTTCTTGATTTGATTTTTTTCTCTTCTGTAGCAAATATTAAACCTCACTTTTTAGTGATTCCCACTGTTGGGGAAGTAGAGAGGCAAAATGATTTATAAGATCTGTCAATATAAAGTTACAAAATATAAACCTGTTATCTGTAAAAGGGTTATCTTTCTATTTGGGAACATAGTATGTCTAAGTGACTGAGGTTTGCTGCTTAGATGCCAAAGATAACTGTCTCCTTCAAACTTTAATAACCTTAGCTGAAGGTGATTCTTTTTATCTGACACACCATGGTGACAGTGCTAACATTACACTTCCAGAAATGTTTGAAATAAATGCCACACATCTATGTGTGTTATACAAGAGTATGGAAGGGGGGAGGGGAGGTGAGGGAGAGATACCACAATAAAGAACAGTGAGTTGAAGAATCCCAGGTGGTTCTACAGTGACATTCCATCCTGTAAAGGTTTTTTGTGTAACTCCTTCTAACTTTCTGTTTCAGGAACAAGAAGATCCTAATAAGCTTGCTACCAGCTGGCCAGATTACTACATTGACCGCATCAATTCCATGGCAGCAGTAAGTTACCTCTCCTGTAAAGCAGAGAAGACTTCCTACCATAGAAATGTAGACCCAAAGGAGAAAAATATTAGCCCAAGTGCATGACTGATTTTTAAATAGGACTATTGAAAGTGGATTAGTATCTGTATTAAGAGCCCTGCTCTACAGAAGAATAGATTAGAAAGCACTGTAAGCATTTCCAGGTTTAATTTCTACTGTACTGAGCACTGAGGGCAATCAGATTAGATTCTGGAATGAAAATTCAGAGCTGGAGTAATGAGATTGGTGATTTAACATTATTTGCATGCCAGCTGTGAAGCCTGTCCTGAAGTATGGCCCTGATTCTTAGGTCTCTGCTTATCGGCACTGGTCCTGAAAAGAAGGAGCCCCTGTTTATTCCTTCAGAATAGAACTAGAGAGTATTTGATGAATCAATAAAACAGCTCTTTCTAAGCTAGCTAAAGTTCTGTCTTTTTGTGTGGTTTCAAATTGATTTCTGACTAACCTACAGAATAATTCTGGGGTTGTTATCTTTGAATTAACAATTAGTTGTTTATATAAGGTAATGCCCTCTTACATAAGAGTAGATAAATAGAGGAACATAAGGCTGCAACAGCTTAGACATCAGACACAGGACAACAAAATATTTGAGGAAACTTTCTTGTAATTGTCCTTGTTCAAAAGCTGTGTGATATGTCTGTCTCTTCCTCTGAAGCAACCAGGAGAGCTGCTCACCACCAGAAGCTGCATATAGTGTCTGCTGATCTCCTTTGATAGGGCAGATCTTATATTTTGAAGTTTGATTCCTTTAACTGATTTTTGTAGGGAAGTTTTGCCTCCAGTTGTTCATGTGTGATGTCTGGTCAGCTTTTTTTTCAGCTGTGCAGAAATAAGGATGGATAGAACTCTGTTCCTAGTGTCTAAGGTAGCACACCTTGTTGATATGCTTTTGAATTTAGTTTCAAAAGGCTTCTCTGCACCTTTTGTGTTGTAGTTATAAGCTATAAATAATTTCATAAAAATAACACCTTAATGTATGCTAAATGTGCCAGTGTCATCTCGTGATGAAATATGTCTTGCTCAGTAAAAATATCAAGATTTACAAAATATTGTAACTCACTGTAAGAGGATAAAAGAAAAGCTGCTTTCTACTGTGAGTCATGAATAACCAAAATCGTCACCTTTCTTCATCCCAGATTTTCTTGGGACAGTGTAATGGAATATAAAGAATATGGACCTGTTTTGAGGAAAGAGATTGAGCTTTTGTGACTGGCATGGCACTGTGCTTTGATTTTCTGACTGAAAAAATTGGCACTACAAGAGCCACTAAAGAGGAAGGAAAAAAAACCCAAAGAGTGAGCATGAAACTTTGCAATGTCACTGAGCCAAATACTTCCAGTAAGATTTGATCCAAGGCCTCTTGAATCTACTGAAAGTTTTTCCATTGAATTCAGTGACTCTTGGATTAGTCTTTAAATGATCTTGATGTAAACCTGGAATGAATATGTACATGCCACTACTGTAAATATGGAACAGTTCCATGGAATTAAACTATATTTTGGCCTATGTTTCTAATTTTAAACATATTTTAAGAGCACCAATAAACACCAGTCCCAGTAATGCTGTTTGCATACCTCACCACTGAATGATTGCTAACCTTTTATTTGGCTTCATGCCTTATGATTTATGCTGGAAATGTTAAGAAGACACACTGGGGTTAAAACCCCTGTTTCTGATTTACCACTTTTAGGCAGGTGAAACTCAGTTGACTTGATTTCACAGGAATTGTATCAGTGGAAAACTGGAGTAATACAGCTGAGAACCAGCTCCAACACGCTTTAAAAGACATGTTCTATTCATTATTATTTAGACCTCTGAGATTCCTGACTTCCAAATGCTTATTTTGGGTCCCTTATAATTTCAGTCCTAAATTTAGTGGTGGGGATTTTTTTAAAACTTTTTCTTTTTTCAAACTGCATCCAAGTGGAGTTGGCTCAGAAGTAGTGAAAGAAAAACATGTTTCACGTTCCTTCCTGACACTGTCTAGTCTATTTCGGTTTGCGTCTCTTGGGCACTATCAGGTACTGCAATATTTTAATTAGAAATACTGCAAGAAGTATTAGAGTTGAAATGGTAGCAATAATCACACAAGTGTTAGTTTTAAATGCCTTAAGTCCTGGGTTTTTTTAACAGAATTAAATCTTTGCATCTCCTGTGAATTAACTGCATAAGAATCTTCTCACATGTGGCACTTTCAATTTTTCTATATCCCTTTATTTAATTTTGGAGTTCTTTTCTACATATTACCTTGGCAAAAAAAAAAGTTCTCCCTACCCACTGATAAAATGAAAATGTCACCTTTACACCTTTATCCTGCCGATATCATGAAGTATCTTTTGCTGGATTTCAGCAGGCCAAGGCCCCTGTGCTCAAGGATCATTTTCTCAGCAGACCTGCTGGAGTGTTACCCATCGTATCTGCCCCTTGCAGATTATCTTTGAGAGCAGTGTGGTGATTCCTGGCGTGTTTGACATTCCCTGCTTGTAACCTTATACTACTATGTTAGGAAGCACTTTAGGTCACAGATTCCTGATCCAGTTCAAAAAGCCATGCGTTTTAGGCACAGTTCTGTTTCTGCAATTGTTCTGTTGCTGTGACTTTTTAGATTTTAGTGGTTTCTAAACCCAATTCTTACAAAAGCATCTGACACTAAAACTGGATCTCTTTACTAGTCTATAGCAGGCAATTCCTGTCCCATCCTTCAGGTAGCCTGACTGTGAAGGGAAAGGGACAAGTAGGTCATTGATCTTCTGGACCAATCCATGAGAGAAAGGAAGGGCTGCTAATGATGTCTAATTTAGAAAGAGGAGCCTTTGAATTTCCCCTGTCCTCTGATGTCTGCATGCTGTCAATAATACCAGTGATCGTGAACAGGTTGCACTCCCCCAATTAGAGGCCATTTCCATTGTCAAGGTCATTGTCATCTTCTGCTGATTCATCAACACACACAACTTCTTTTCTTAAAAATGCAGCAGCTGCTGTATTAATATCACACATAAAGAAATCTCCCTGTGTTCCTCCCACCCTCTTCACCCCATGATACCGTCTACTTGGCAGCACAAATAAACACAGCCCTCACTTTACCGGGGAGGGAAACTTCTGACAGTGCTGTGTTGCCTTTATGAGCTTGGCTCTCTGTGCATTTCCACAGAGACCTTCAGGTGAACAGTAGTTGCAGATCCAGCTTTTCTGGAGAGATGGCTTGGTTGAGAGTATGAGATGGGGTCAAGATTAATAAATATAGCTGTAAGCAGGCCCTTTGCTGTGACATGGAAAGCATTTTTTCAGGGCAGAGCAGCTTCACAGGGAGTTAAAAATTTCTGTCTTTCAGCAGAATTTAGCAGGTGGATGATAACTTTGTCATCCATCTGGGTTAGGGGACATCTATGTCACTTCAAACTTACTTGCTTAAAAGTTCAGGTTTTTTTAAACCCCATCTATTCATAGTTTATGAATTATCATTTATTCTCCTAGTTCAGCTTTAATGCAGTTAGAGCTGTGGTGCACCTTGTATTTCAACTGACTTGTTTGTTTTGAAGAAATCATAGAATGTTTTGGGTTGGAAGTGCTCTAAAGTAGTATTGTCCAGGTATGTCATCGGAGGCACGCAATACAATGTTTTTTTTTAAATCAACTTTTGGGTTTAATTTTACTTGTATTTGTTTATGAACTGGAAGTGATTTCAATAATGATACCACTTTGTTAGGATTTTAAACAAGATCTAAAGAAACAGCTCTGACTATAATGAGACATCAGAACATCCAGGTTGCTTTTCTGCTATTTATTCTATTTGTCGCTTTCTTTTTTTAAATTTTAGTTGTGTAAAACTGTTAAGTAAAATGAGGCCCATCATATAGTGTATCGCTGATGTTAACTCGTGCCCCTGGTTTTTTCTGTTCTTTTTTTCTCTCTCTCATATGTACTGTCATTACGGTCCTGTATTTTCCTTCCCAGCAGTTATGGGATGAGTAGCCATTAGGATAAGGTGTGGGAATTAACCTGTGCTTTTATTAAAACTAAAATATTTAATTTTAAATGGAGCCAAATTTTCAAAAGTAATTCCTTGGGCTACCTGAAGTTTCACACATGAAATTCCATGTCAATGATTTTTTTTTTCCACAAATTTCTGATTTTTTTTTTCTAATTGACAATTCCAGTAACTAGATGTTATACTTTCCTGGGTGATACCCTTAATCTGGAAAACTTTAAATAACCAAAATATGCTTGTGAAAAAAAAAAAAAAAAAGAGAGCCTTATGTATATCACCTTTTAGGGTCCTGGCACTATTTTGCTTCCACTTCCTAGTATGTTTGGTAAACTACAAGTAAGTAGCTGCATCCTCAGCACAATAGACATTAGTCCTCGAGTGCAGTTTGTAGCTCAGGAAAGCAATTCATCAGTCAGCCACATTAATGAAAACCAGCCTCAAATAATGACAGTTCCCTCCCCTTCCTCTCTCCCAGGGACAGCTATGTTTTCTGTAACTCTTGCCGAGAAAGCTATTTCATAACGCAAGCGCGTGACCAGTCTGTCTTTGGAGAGGGTATGACGATTTGAGTTCCTGTCTGTGCCCAGGAGTGAGAAATGAAGGGGTCCTGGCTGCCTGCAGCTTTAGAGAAGGGGTTTTCTGTAATCACCCTCAGTTGTAAAGGCAGGATTATTTGTATTTGTTTCATTTGGAAATGAGCCTTTTTCACTCTGAGCGAAATACTGTCAAGCACCTTCCTACCATCCATTTGCTTTCCACCCCACAATGGCCCAGAGGAGAATTTAAGCCATCAGAGGAATGGGAGCCTTTCAAAGGAGCATTTACAGGCCAAAGGAAAGATGACCAGATGGGCTGTGACCCAAGAAAATACAAATCAAGCCCCAAATCACACCCCAGGACCCTGCCGTTGAGATTCCATAATGCCTGTTCAGGATTTCTGTTTATTTTTCAAAGAGGGGGATCATATATGGCTTGGCTTAAGCATTTCAATTTATGTTTCTGGCTGTTGGGGGATGCTGGCAAAAGATAAAACATCATCAGCTCATTTTCCATCAGTAGCGCTCTGTCATTCCATTAGGGCAGGAAATAGCTTGCTCTGTTACTGAGTGAATTTGACTTTAGCGTGGATCTGAGAGAGGACCCCTAGAGTTAAACACATCTCCCTATGCCAGCTGTTCAGCATAAGACAGCAACGGCGTGTAGCCAAATGACCACCCTCAGGATCTGACATGTGTTGGCACCACATGGTTTGCAAAAGCAAGCAAGGTGGGAGCACTTCCAAGGGAAGTGAGGTGTTGGGGGCTGGAGGGGTGTTAAAGGAAGTTCCAGAGGGAGGAAGGTTTTCTGCGGTGCTTGCTAAATAGTAAAATAAAGACTTAAATATTTTTCTGTAATAGGCCACAATTGTAGCTACTCAAACTCCCCCACAGAGAGGTATAACATCAGATCCCTGATAGATGATACTAGTTTAATTGGGCTGTTCGTTTGAGAGGGATTCAGAGCTGCTTTCCAGATGCCACTGAGTGATATCGCCCAGAAGTCCTGCCAATAAAAGAGGCGTTTGTCCTCCCCATTATACAATTAAACTGACTAAGAAGATATAGCTATAGGCTAAGAATTTCCAGCATCGACTCTTGATTTTTTTAAAATATTATTTTATTTTTTAAAGTCCCATGTTGAAGTTGTGAGCCTGATGGTATATGCGATGGGCGCTGCAGGGTCTTCCTTCACATCACAAGGTTGCAGTGGTGCAGAGTGCTGGAGCTGAGATTTCCAGATTTTTTTTTAATGGCATTGTCTGACCCAGAGGACCTTATTTTTTGCATTGTATTCCACTCATCATCTCTCACTGTAATTTAGAGACCCATATCATCTTCACTTACAGTTGTCTGCAAGCTCTTGTTATCTCGAGGTGCATACTGTGGGAAAATCTAGTCTCCATGTGCTTTGGTTTACTTATTAGAAAACAAGGACAGGGATTTTATGATACTTCAACTTTTGGCAGTAAACGTTCCTAATTAACAGGGGCAAAGTGTATAGGGAAAATCAGTATCTTAAAACAAGTGATATACTTGTTGTGGGGAAGAAAAATCAAACTTGGATGTACACTAACTGTAATTCAGGGTCTTGCAGGCTATTTAGTCACTTGGAGAAAAGTCACTTGAAGAAAAAGCTTTTACTCTTTGAAACTTGACACACAAGTCTGGTGTTTTTTTCTTCTTTCCTTCCCCCCCAAGTCCCTCCAAATCCCTCCAGCCATGTCCATGTAATAAAAGATATTACTTCTCCCTTTCAAACTTTGCCTCACATATCCATAGATCACCACAGCAGATCACTGTTCCATATTAGGTACAGTCTTCTGAGAGCATACTGGCAAGTATGACTTTTGGGGGGTAATCCGAGAACCCTAGTTTAGCCAGTGTGGCAAAGTTGTGTGCTGCTGCCAATCCGCATGAACAGCCTCATCTGGATTTGGTTTTGCAGCTGAGGCACTGCTTTCCTGGTGAGATGTCGGCAGGCACCTCTGCATGGGTTGATGGGATAGTGGTTTTTCATAATTCCCTGCCTGTCTCTTAGCTTCCAGGCAGCCACAGCTTTCCTGATTGTTGTCTTCTTTTCTGAACAGATGCAGACTCTGTATGCTTTCGATGAAGAAGAAACAGAAATGAAAAACAAAATAGTTGAAGACTTGAAGACAGCTCTGCGGACTCAGCCCATGAGGTAATGTTGTTCTTCTTTCATCACAATCCACTGCCTCCCTTTGGTCAGATGTGACACAGGGAAGAGTGGCAAGAACAGAAAGCTCATTGTCTCACCTCGCACAAACCTCTGATATTTCAGACAGTCCACAGAGCACCCCACAGTTCCTAGTCTGAACCTGCTTAGCTGGGAGGGCATGCTAATGCTGAAGCATGTAGCTTCAGGAAAATAAAAGTCTGCTGTGAAAAACCTGTGGCAGGTATGTGCAAGCACAGGATTCTTGACTTCAGAGCCCCCTGAATGTCCCATGTAATTTGATTCATGTCAGGCAAAATCTCATCTTCTTCTCTGAAATTTGAATTCAGGCTTCCCCTTATCTTTAGCAATGTGAATGGTTTGGCACAAAGCAGCTAATCCATCTGACATCACCTGGCTTGGCATTCTTCCTGTGCTATGTGTAACTGTGGCATAGAGAACTGTTAAGAGGCTGTCTTGTGTGCAGTGTCTTTGAAGATAAGGTCATCTTTGTTTTCTGGGAACAAAGCTCTGAACAACAGCAAACTAACTGAAACAGAACCTTTTTCCTTTTTGCACTTTGAGGAGTGTTGTGAAGAAGGAATAATTATAGTTGGTATGACTGTAGGAAACACTCGATCAAAAATTTTCTGCATGTCTGTATTGGGCCCAAAGTAGGCCAAACATGTTTGCATCCACACTACACTGAAATCATAGTGTCAGAAAACTTCAATAATGGCTACTCAAACAGAAATTTTTTTGAGGGGAAACCTAAACATACCAATTATATAAACTAAAACAGCTCCCCCAAATCCCCCAAAAATTTGCATTACAGTTACATTGACTTGAAATGAAGATAATCTGGGACTTCTTGCAGAGCAAAGTGCTGATTGTGTTTCTCCCCTTCATGTTGTTTTAAAACTTGTCTGCAGGCAGCTGCTCAGTTCATGGCAGCTACGAGGTAGAGCACATCAGCTTAAACATCAATGTTTTACTTCCTTCTGTCACAGGCTGTAAGAAAGCACAGAGCCAGATTCTGATGCTGCTCTGAGGCAAAAGTAAACTGCAGCTCGACTTTATGTTCAAATGGAAGCTGTAACAACTACCAAACTCCCGAGTCTTGCAAGGATTTTAAACTGAAGTCTTGTACTGTTGAGACTTGATGTAGTAACTCTGTTACTGTGGAGCTGGTTTGGTGCTTCCTCTGTGAAAATTATAACTTTCGTTGAGCATAGCCACAGCAAGGCCTGTCTGCTCTGCTACACCCGGCTGAAGCACTTTGGTGGCCACAGTTGGTTAGTCTGCTCTGTCATTTTGAGTAGGACAGCCTGGACTCCTTGTTGAGAGCAAGGTAATAGAGAAGAAGGAGATAGGTCTTTTCCTCAAAGCTTTGCAAGCTTTTCCTTCTCAGACCTATATTGCTTCTGCTGGATCCCCTTGACAACAGCGGGTTGCTTCATCTGTTTATAATAACCCTAACAAGCTTCAGTACAAGCATCTATGAGCAGCCCTATAAAGTGTTCTTGCTGGCGATGGTTATGGGGCTTTTTTCTTTTTTTTAAATAGTTAAGCCAAGCCAAATTTTGAGTTAAGTCCTATGTCTCAACTAATTTCCAGCGACTCAATTTGTTAGCTGCCAAATGGGCTGTGTGCCAATGCCTGATCAACAAGCCAATTTCTTCTTGATGGAAAGGTTGCAGTAGAGAGGCCCTCGACTCCATCAAATCCCTCTCATAAGCAGTACGATACCCAAGCCTTCAAAATACTAGTCTTTCTAGTTGAATTTGGACATCAAATCCTATTTTCCTTGCCACTTCTGTTCATCAGGCCTCTGAAGAAATGAGACCTAAATTCACACAGGATGAACTGTCTGGAATCCATTTGTGATGGTAGGATACACAGGGGCTCTGACAGCTTACCAATAGGCTCCTTCACTTGAATTCTCTGATCTAGCAGAATCAAAAGAAGAAAAATGCATGTGTTTGGCTCTACAATTTATTTTACTGTAGAACTCTGTCTCTTCTAGTAGAAAATGCAGAGTACTGGTACTAATCTGTGCCTCTATTCCAACCCACCAGTTCTAACAGCCACAAAAACTGACGCAGACCTTCTCAAACTCAAGTTCCTCTCTTTGTTGGAGAAAGGTGATAGAAGCATCCCTGGGCAACTAGTTGGCCACTTCTGAGCAAATGCATTTTTTTCTGGTGTTTAGGAGCTGTCCGGAAATAATAAAGTCAGACTGTGTCCCAGCACACAGGAAAAACCCTAGCCTTAGAGAGAAAAAAACCAACCCGCATCTGCATCTTGTAAAGAAATGTGTTTTCTTTTAGTTTTGTAAGAACTTATGACTATAAACAGGTATGATGACAATCCGTTGGACAGAAGCAGCAAGAGAAGAGCTTTTCTTTTGGTATTTTAGTGCCCAAGAATGGAGGTTCAGAAGTGCAGCAAAAGTAAAAACTTAAGGGACTGGAAAAAAATCCCAAACCCACACTTTTTGAAACTCCAGAAAAATACCTCCTTCAGTCTGAACTATCGCTAACTCCCTTTGCTGTCTTCTTTTCTCCTTTTGTTTAACTCAGATTTGCCTCCTGTTATTTTTGTTTAATTTAGCCATGTTGCATTCAAGCCCATACTGGAGATGATCATCAATGTGTCCAGCAAGCAAAATCCGTCATGCTAAATTTTTCAGCAGTTCAGTAGTTGTCAGGATTATGTGTGCCCCCTGAATTCAAAAACTGATGCTGCAGGGAAGTATAGCCTTGGCTATTAACAGGGTGGGAACATCCGGCTCTCTGCACACCACTGCATATGATCTTTCTGTCTTTCCTGAGCCAGATCAAGTCTCACGGGGAAGCTGTGTCGTCCCCCTCCCCCCCATACTTGGAATCCATCAGTGGGTCATTACATCTTAGTCTGTATTTGGATGAAAGGTTTGTTATTAGAGCTAGCTAACTCATTCTGATCAGCACTCTCTAAAACTTGAAAGGCTAAGAGGCGCCCAGCCTTTTAAAATGTGCTAAACTGGTCAAGTGAGAGTCTGAGGTGAGGTTAGGCTTTAATTTGCTTGTTTAGCACCTATTAAAACACACCCTGCTTTATTTACACTCCAGTTTTTGAATGTGTTAGCATTGGCAAATATGCTCAACTTTACACCTTTTGGTCTAGAACAAGACCTTATTTTGCAGCATACAGGACTCATAGGATGGCAGTTAGTTACATGTGTGTATACAGTGGGGAGGAAGCTACTTCATTTGTATGAGTTGGGTTTGCCCTTTCACCTACACACGCACATCCCTGCCTACAAACCTACAAATGCACAAACACCAAGCAGTGTGAGGATTATGGCGCCCAGCCTGTCAGCTAAACTCCCACTTCTTTATCTCTCCTGTACATTTACATACCCACCTCCCCACTCACACACTCACACCAAGCTAATCCTCATACCAATAAAGTCTGCTGTTTCAGGAACTCCTATTGCCATTTCTTTGTCTTCCTCCTGCATGATTTCTGGCTTTTCTGGAGAAGAGCGAATCAAGTGTTTTGGGAAAGGACGGTGAAAATCATAATTTCATTCCTGCTTCTAATGTCAGCTGAAATGGGAAAGCACTTGGTTTTGCTTCCTATTGAGTAATGCAGCTCACTGTTTGCTCTCTGGACTAGGAAGAGTACAGGAAAATCCCGACATTGTTTTAAATTATGTCATTAATCAAGGTCTGACACACACTACTTTCCTGCGCATGCCTCCTTTTTGGAATGACCTCATCCAAACAGTCCTAGAAAAATTGCTCTGCCAATGAATTTAGTAAGGGATTTTACTTAATTGGGACAATGTGACTCCTGTGCATTTACTATTTTTTTCACAAGGTCATCAGAGACTGATTATACATGAGGGTTGTATTGTCTTGTACGTCTTGACATAAGACCAGGTGTTCTGTCCAAAAGTATATTCAAGGGACCCTTTGCTCAGCTGCTTCTTCAGGATGTTTTCTTTTGCCAGTAGAGCTCTGTATCTTCAGAAAGATATCAGTCTTAAGTCTTACCTCACCCCTGGAACTGGAAAGAACAGCAAAACATCAGGAGTTTTGCCTTTGTCTTTTTTTTCCTCCCCTAAAATACAGAGGGAATAGCTAAGGTATAGGGTGGATTCATAGAACTGAACTTTGGAGGTGAGGAGGAGATTTTAAACTAGTCCCCCCATAACAGAGGCAAAGAACAACTCTGCTTTTTTAAGCCCGGAGTTAGAGAAGTGCTAGGGAGTCATTGGCATCACATCATTTAGTGACAAATAGAGTTTGTGCTTATTTTGTTTCCAAACACATCCTTAGCTCGATTTGTAGCCATGAATGCACTCGTTTCAGTTGTGTTTGGCATGCCAGCAGCTAAATGCATTACAAAAACTGCACTAAATTTCAATCTTTCTATAATCACTTTAAAAGCAAACTGCTTTGAGTTACTTACCAAATTCCTGGTTCTCAATGTTGATCCCATTCTCTTGCCTGGAGGCAGCGAGGCGTTTGCTCCTATGGGTTGTTAGGGTAGACAAAATGATGTATCCAAAGAATGTGCAATCAGACCTGTGCTGCAATCAGACTTTGTTTTCCATTTTGGTGCACACATGTTCCTGTGTGTGCTTGTTCTTACTCTGATACTCACTTTGAAATTCAGTTTTGAACAAAACCCAAACCTCAAATCGAAACTTTATTGAAAGCACCAAGCTTTGCCATGTTTCTGGTTATCTGCTGGACCAAATAAGCCGCAGCTTGGCAACTCTATTGGCTTAGTGAGCATGACTTTCAGGTAGACCCTGAAAATACCTCTGTGGTGTGGGATATAGTCACCAGAAGACCATACATATGCTAAGTCCATGTTATCCAGGGGATACGTAAGTGTGTCTCAGGTTTGTCTTGCTGATGCAGTGACACGAACAGTGAAATTCAGTCTTATAGTATGGTTCTTCCATTACTGGTACTCATTAGGAACAGCATCTCACCTAAGGACAGAAAAGTGAAAGACATCAGGAAGTATCCAAGAGGGAGTAAGAGAGGTTCGGTTAAGGCAAAATGATACAGACTTTTGATATTCTTAATTTGTTTCACAGGTGGCAGTTGTTAACAACCTTTTCATTTGTTTGAGGTATCTTTCTACATTATGCTGTTTAGACCATGGTCATGGATGTGTTATTATTGGTGTGCATTTTAGTAGACTGAAAATGTAAATGTAATTCACATGGTTTTGCATTCAGACATTCTAAAATGTGTACCTACCTGAATGACCTGTTAGGAGAGCCAGGAGGCAAAGTGATCTACAGAAATTATTTGCAGCCCTTTTCATATCTTTGAATCCCCATTTTTGAGCCTGGGAATTCTAAATGAAACGTTGCTGGAATGGTTGGGTTGAACAGACTTAAATAGTTTCATTCATTTCTATTGATTTTTCTAGGAGGCTGTCTGCATGGTCTAATTTGACCCATTTGGGTATTTTTTTTTAACCGTGGTTTTCAACAAAACTTTAAATGTTTTCAAAGACTTTTTCATATGTAATCTTAACCTGAAGAGGGGCTTATTTTGTAGTGGAATGCAGTAGAAACAGAACTCTGATGATGTCAGTAGTCAAAATAAAACTGTCCTACTGCAGGTTCAGTCTTCAGTCTGCCATTGGGTAACTGATTGATTCTCCAATTCCTCTATTTATGATATTCTTACTGTACATTCTGCTGCTGCAGGTGGACAGTGGACTAACCTTATATTAAATGTCTCCTCAAATTAAAACCAAATAATGAAACAAACAAAAAAATGTCAGGCAAGGCCATTATAGGAGCTTCACCTTTTACTAAAGAACATGTACATTTTAAACTTCAATTTTATATATTCCTATATGTATATCATGGAATCAGAGTGTGAAGTCAGTCAGTACAGCTGACAGACGTGGTGGTGAAGAGTTTGCCTCTGTCAGTGTACCCACTCCTGGAAGTGGAAGCCTATAAGTGGTATTGTCTAAAAGTTTGACTGAAGTCTAAAACCTATTTTCAAGATAAACTAAACTCATAATTAGAAGTGTGGTGATGAGTCTGTATGAAAATGTTACTTGTGTTTATTAGCATGTATGTAAGATGTAGCAATTTGAAAGTATCTGTTCAGCCTTGAAATGCAGCAGCTATTGGAGTGGACCACAGCAGGTGGTTGGTGGTGACTGCAACAATGAACACAGGAACCTAACATTAGGGTCATAAGGTGAGAGAATATAATTACTCTGAAACTACTTGACACACCATTATTAGCTAGTCTCTTTTCTCTCTGTTTGGTTTGGTTTTCTGAACTGCCTGGAATTGTTCTGTGACCTTTAGGCTAAAAACTAACCAGCTTTTACAGATGAAAGGTTGAATAATATGGTGTCTTTTGAATAAATTGCCTTTGGTCTTCTTTCCTTAATTTTCCTATCTGTTTGTTTGTTTGTTTGTTCTGGGTTTTTTTCAGGTTTGTGACCAGGTTTATTGAGCTGGATGGCCTGAGCTGTTTGCTGAACTTCCTGAAGAGCATGGACTATGAGACCTCAGAGAGCCGTATACACACATCCGTTATAGGGTGTATCAAGGCACTGATGAACAACTCCCAAGGACGGGCTCACGTCCTGGCTCATCCAGAGAGCATCAACATCATCTCCCAGAGCTTACGGACTGAGAACATTAAGACCAAGATTGCTGTGCTGGAGATCCTAGGGGCTGTCTGCTTGGTACCAGATGGTCACAAGAAAGTCTTGCAAGCTATGCTTCACTATCAAGTCTATGCTGCAGAAAGAACGAGATTCCAGGTACAAGGAAGATACTTTGCCAGAAATATCCAGTACAGTGAGTCTCTGAAGGGAGTTATTTTTACAGAAGCACACTAGGTAGTAAAAAAACCATTGTTTCTCATTTTGTTTCAGGAAGGGTATTGTCTCAGGTTATCAGCATATATATGTTTTCTTTTCCAAGACTTGATTTTTTGTCATTAGTGCTAACTTAAAATCTCCTATATTTTACCTTAAAATGAGGGGTTGATATATAAATGAAAGCTGTTAAGCTGTTCATGCCCTAACCTGAGGACATTTCTGGGATAGTAACAATTTGTTCTTCCCTAGATGCTGAAGCCACAGAATTCCAGGAGCCTCTGTCCTGATTTTAAAGCTCGTAATTTAGTAATAAATGAGTTGTGGATTAAATAATAGACAGTAGAGGCACTTCAATTGCCACTTAGAAATCAACTTGTGAATTGTCACTGCTTAGGAGTTGTTGGCTCAGATATCTCCCATTTAGAATACAGAAGGGAAAATCAGTCTCAGAGACCTTGAGGTAGGTCAGCAGATTACTTTTATTGTGGATACTTCTGGCTGCTGTTATATGGTTCCTCTTCCTATTGAACTGAGCACTTCTACAAAAATATAGCACAATCTGTTGCTGTTTATGAAGCAGTAGTTCCTAAAATCTGAGGTAACCTCACCCACTTGCTATTAACTCTCAGGTGAAGTGATAAGGGTGGTCTTGGGTCAAGAGTCTGTGGATCTTTGTTTCTGACAGCTTTTATCTCCTGCTACAATGAGTTATGACTGTAGAAGTGAATGGGAGAATCTTTGCTCATGGACAGTAGCTGCCAATGTTTGCTGTTAGCACAATGTGTGCTGTTAGGACTGAACTAGGATGCAGGATATTTTGGCTTAGTCTTGGCAGCCAGGTGGGCAAAAAGCATCCTGGGATGCAGCAAATATAGCACAGCCAGCTGGTCAAAACCAGTGATTATCCTAGCCTATTCAGCATTGGTGCTGCCTCACCTTGAATATTGTGTGCAGTGCTGGGCCCCACAGGACAACAGAGATGGTTTAAGAGCTGGAAGGAACTTCCTCTGATGAGTAGGTAAGGATTTTGGGTTTGTCTGTTTCAGAGAAAAGGCTGAGGGGTTACCTCATGGCTCTCTCCAACTTCCTGAGTAGTGAAGTGGTGAAGGAAAAGTTGAGCTCTTCCCCTGGCATCCAGTGATAGGACATGTGGGGACGGTTCAAAGCTGCTCCAGGAGAGGTTCAGACTGGACATGAGGAATAATTTCTTTACCAGGAGGGTGGTCAAACACTGGAACAGACTTCCTAGAGAGGTGCTTGATGCCCCAAACCTGTCAGTGTTTGAGTTGTTTGGACAGTGCCCTTAACATGCTTTAATTTGGTCAGCCCTGGATGGATTAGGCAGATGGATTATTGTATCTCCCTTCCCACTGAAATAGTCCTGTTGTATTCACCTGTATGTGGCATTGGCAAGTCCACCTGTCTATATGCACTGCTCTGTCCAGCTTCCTCTCTAGTAATTAGCTGAAATGGAGCATCCTTCCTGAATTAATTTGACATTCTTGTATACCTTAGAAATGGGTGGGGGTAACTTTAGATGCTTAGGAAAAAGCTGTGGTAACTCTCAGCTCTGACTCCACTTGTGCTTCTGTGTTAACTTATCCTTACCTGACCAAATTACTCTGCTATAAGCCTATAAGGGACATAAATGCTGAGTTTACTCCGTCTTCTCTTTGTGTCCTTGCTTGCTCTTCCCACCCCCCTTTTATTTTTTTCTTTTTAAACTGGTGTAAAATTTACCAAATAATAGAGAGAAGTTATTGATGGGTGAAGTGTGGTAGTGCAGGTCTTGTGAGCTTTTGAGGAATCTGGTGTAATGATTTGCAGATGCTTACCAACTCTCACATTCATGACAGAGTACTTTGAATAAATGCTTGCTTTTGTCAAAATGGTTTTCCGTTGGGGAAAAAAATGACAGATAAATGGATACTCTCCTTTTTCTTTCTTAAACAAAACAAAAACCCCATGCCCAAACCCCAAAATTATTTAGCAGAAGGGATTTGTTCTTGTTTGCAATTTCTATCACTTGAGTCTAGATGCTGGAATGGGATTTTCCATTACACAAAGCAATAGCTTAAATTTAATTTTGAGGAAGTAAAGATTCATTGAAAGATATTCTTTATCCATTGTCAGTCATTTTCTAATAGAGGGACTGGGGATTTTTTAAATGCTGATGCAAGTGTGGTCATGGTCTTCCTTATGTTTTAGAGCAAAGTTCCCTGGTACTCTAGGACATGTTGGTTAAGAAAGTGATATATCTCTTTGCCTTTTAAACTCCCACACCCATGTTTCAGAAGTGTTGCAGCTCATTATCAAGAGAAACATCCACTGTAATTTGACTATGGGACTTCATTTTATGAAAAGGATGAGCTGACAATGCTTATCCTATACATTTACTGTAAACTTCAAAGATGCGGTGTACAACAAAAGCCTGTTTACTCACAGGAACAGGATAGAGGAAAAAAAAATCTTTGGAACCCAGGCTTTGAAAATATCTGAAGAGACCCTTCAGGTTTCAAACTGAACTCTTTTGGGGGTGTGTTTCCTGTAGCTTGAGCAACAAGCAGCATCACTCAGTGGAACTGAAGTGTGCGAAAGGTTTAGAGCCTGCAGCTTTCAGTTGACTTTGGCCACACATAATCACAGTTACGTTGAAAATGATACCACATAACTGGGGATCTGTCAGAACCAAGAAATGAGAATTCTTTCTGTGAAAAGCAATAAAATTTAACTAAACTGTAGGAACAGGAGAAACATACTTTGAATTTGCAGAGTAGGAATTTATTTATTTGGCTCTATGGTTCTTTACTGCAGACTGATTCTAATGGGAGGGAAAAAAGGAAAGCTGGGAACTGTAAAGACACTGCTCAGCCTTTTTCTACATCTAGCTCTGTAAGACAATGGCCATATTAGAGACACAGTACCTAAGAGGAGAATAATTTCAGATTTCCTGTTTTGGAAATCAAACTCAGTTCTTCTGAAGTGAAATTGTAGGGCTTTCTGGAAACTGTACTGGGCTCACTTGTATTGGAATGTCCAATAAATAATTTACAGGGAATGCTGACCTGTGACAATATTAGTGCAATCGTTGTTCTTCCTTAATTTGCTTTCTGAACAACAGTGGTTGATAATAGTCATCATCCCTTTCAGCACTTCACTGTCAATTTACCCCTCCTCATATATGAAAGCTGGCACTGTGCATACTATGTGTTTGGACTGGATTTACTGCAATCTCTTGCAGATTGCAGTAAATTTAAGTGTCCCACTCTCCCCATATCATCTGTGGTGACCATCACTATGTACTTTGAGGAATCAGGCAGTAAATGTAAGAAGCACTGTTCCAGATCTATTTCTCTCCCCCACCCTTTTTCTTTTCTTTTTTCTTTTTTTCTTTCCTTCTTTTTGAAGAGCTATATCATGGTGATGAATAAAGATTTGGGGTGCATGGTTCTGCTTCCACCCCTCTTTGTCAGAAGTAGGAGGAGAGAGGTTCAGAATTATTTGCTGGCAACCATCTAAAACTTGAGGCTGTGCATAACTTGCTGCTGACAACTTTAGGTTGGAACACAGAGTATTTGCGTGTCCTCAAGTGCAGAGGTATAACTTGAAGAGATCATGTTTTTGACATGGCAACATAAAACATGGAATATTTTGTGGAATGATAAGTTATTGCTGATCGGTGTTCTAAGCACAACTCTCCCTACCTGGCACAGCTGGCCAAAAATAGTTGGAGGGCCCAGCAACTGGTGAATTAGTAGAGAAGGAAAGCCAGAAGGGTATTCTTTCCACTGGGAAATGCGCAGGAGGATAGTCCACCCTGTTTCTTGAGACAAATCTCCATGGTGATGCCCATTTGCAACAGGAAACAAGATAGACCTATGAAACTGATGATGAGAACAGGAAAGATTTTGCTATGAATGAACGCTTTCAGTAGCCAGGGACAGAAGACTGACTAAAGGAAAATTAACTTCCTTACTCAGCATCAGAGCTTCAAAACATTATCTAGATGGAACTGCTGAGCTGAACACTAACAAGTTATTTTTGCCTTCGTTCTCCCTTTATGGCCAAAAACTTCTTGGGAAGAGTAAAAAGAATTCTGTCTTTTCTAGTACATCAGCAAAACAAATATATGAGTGTGGGGTGTTTATTATTAACGCTGGAATGAGAGACATACAATTGAACTGTCAGATCTCATGTGGAATTTGTTACTCTTCCAGTAAGGAAAATCATCCTTGGAATTATGAACTGAAGATCCTGAAGAAAAGATTCATGGTCATCAGTGCAAAGCTAAAAGTAGAGTTGTTTTCATGGCTAATCAGTTTATACATATAATCTCTTTAGTAAATATTCAAGTGGAATTAATCCTAAATTGACCATATAAGGCACAGGCTACAAACATTATTTTCTTCTTTGACTCCTAATGTTCACAAGATTATGGTGAGATATTTGTAAGTATGTAAGATTAGACCAGAATTATTTCTGTGTTAAATACTCCTTCAATACTAAATATCCCTGCTATTTGGTTAATAGGGAGACATATGCTCTGTAAGGAGACCAATAGCAGCCTTTCAATATATAAAGGGGGCTTATAGGGAAGACAGAGAAAGACTTTTTACCACGGCCTGCAGCAGCAGAACAAAAGGTAATGGTTTTAAACCAAAAGAAGCTAGATTTAAATTGGATAAAAGGAATAGGTTTGGTTTTCTGTTTTTGTTTTTGATGAGTGTGGCAAGGCACTAGAACAGGTTGCCCAAAGAAGTTGTAATGCCTCATCACTGGAAGCATTCAGCATCAGGCTGGACGGAGCTTTGAGCAACCTGATCTAGTTGAAAATATCCCTGTCCATTGCAGGAGAGTTGGACTTAGATGATCTTGAAAGATCAGTTCCAATCCAAATCATTCTATGATTCTGTAACAAGGAAACTGGAGCTTAATTGCACTTCCAGTGGGGCTGTAAAATTGACCTTTGAGCTTTGGAGCTGTATCCACAAGGGGATATTCCTGTTGTTTGCAAACCCCTAAAAGGAGCTGCCCAAGAGGTAGATAACTGTCTGCTTTGTGTGAAATAGTTGTAAGTGAAGGACCAAGAAGAAAATTTCCGTGGGCCAGATATAGATTTTATTCCTCAAAAGACAGCTTCTCATTAGGATTTTCTCCCCTGTTTTGATCAGTGCAATCTATCCTGCTGAGATCCAAGAAAATAATGAAAATTACTTGAGTGGTGGAAGTGGAAAGGATGTATGAGTCTGATAAAGTTTTTCTGTGTGTATAAACTCCTTGTCATATTCACCATACAGAGTTAACTGCCTACGAAGGGCATCCTTATGCTGCTGTCTTAGATCATGTTGGCAGGAACTATAAAAGACATCTGTTTTTCCTTAAATAATAGCTTGTTTAAAAAACAAAACCTTTTTTTTTCATTAGTATCAGGTGGGCATTTTATTCCTATCACTATTCTTCATTTGTGGCATGCTTAAAATTGCTAACAACCTTGTCTAAAAAACTTATTTCTTTAGGCAAATATACAGCAAACCAAAAGAAGATTGTGTGCATGTCCCATGATCAGTATGGAAAGTGGTGCAAGAAATTAGATTATATCCTCTAACCTGACCTGCTGTTCTGTTTCAGACATTGTTGAACGAGCTTGACCGAAGCATGGGGCGATACAGAGATGAAGTAAACCTGAAAACAGCCATCATGTCCTTTATCAATGCTGTTCTGAATGCCGGTGCTGGTGAGGTGAGTCACTGTCCTGGAAGTCATTCTAGAAGGTATTCTTTAATTAATCTACCTTAGAAATGTCTAGTAGATTAAGTCACAAATCCTGTGGTGTTGGGTGGATATAGTATGTGGAAAATAATGCTGACTTGTTAATATTATTCTTAGAATGTCTTCCATAGTATCTCATTCCCACCCTCTTCTAATATAACATAGACTACTTGTACTTAAATGATTGCTTTGGGGTTCTTTAGTGTTTGCTTTTTTGTTTGGGTTGTTTTGGGGTTTTTTTTTAAGAACTGCAAAGCACTTACCTTTTTATTTCAGCCTTTTAGAAAGTATTGTGTTTTACCTTCAGAAATGTTTTGAAATGTTGTTTTGACTGAAAGCAAATGTAAAACTATTTAATATAAAAATGTCAAAGGGAGACATTTCAGAGCCAGTTCATTGTTTTTATGTCATTAGCAAGACTTTCTTTTGAGTCTAGAGGGTAGTGTAAACTGATTTTGTTTAACAAAAAGTGTTCATTGTGTTACATTGGCTTTTCTTTCTTTTGGTTAATTCATAACAGACATCAAGATTGTAAGAGCTCTGTTTGGCAATGTATTTGTCTGTCTGTGGCAGACCTGTAACATCCCACTGACTAGATGTCAAGTTTGCAAGAGCGTATGGTGGGTTTATGACAAATAGTCATGCAAACTAAGGGAGAGACTGCAGTACTGTTCATCTGTAAGCAGGAGGTGAACCTCTAATGGACTAGCAGGACAGACACTGGTAACTTTTGTTCTTTATGGAACAATATAGAGCATGCTGTCCTTCTGACTGGATGTGCAGAACTCATTGTAAATAGATGAGGATTGAATTATAAGTGAAACATGTGTGAAGGCATTATTTTTTATTTATTTATTTATTTTACTTTATTGGAATTAATTATCCTGTGAATTTTGTGTCAGGACAGAGGATACTAAAAAGGGAAGAACTGACGTCTTAAGTATTTTTTTTAATGCGATTAAAAGCTTTTGGAACACAATAACTTGGTTTTCCTCCACTTTTTAAGGACAATTTGGAGTTCCGATTACACCTACGGTATGAGTTTCGAATGCTGGGAATTCAGCCTGTCATTGACAAGCTAAGAGGACATGAGAATGCCACACTGGACCGGTAAGACATGCTTTCTGAGAACAGCTATTGATTAACAGAAAGAATTCTTAGAAAATCTTCTCCATTTGGGTTTCAGATTTAAGCGCAAAGCTATCTCTGCCTCTCCCTTTAAAGACAAAAATTAGTTTGGCCCTTAAAATTAAAATCTTCAGTTGGAATAAGAAATATATAAACTAAATTGCCAGTGACTGTGCTGAGTTGGTTCCTGAATTACTTTTCTTCGAAGCTGGGGATAACAATAAAATTGAGGACAGGAGAGAAGGGGGTGGG
>VZTU01026882.1:21421-88061 GCA_013400835.1 Zapornia atra
GGGGAAGAGAGAAAACAGTTCAAATTAAGCAAAAACAGAATAAAAGCTTGCCATGTAGGTGGGAGGGGAGCCAGCAGACTTCACTGAGACTGAGTGGGTGTGGTCAAAGCACAGGTTCTGAATTTCCAAGGGTTTTTCTTTAGGCTCAGGGAATCTAGCTTGAAGCTTGCCCTCCTAAACTGCAGCACTTGCACAGCTATGAGAAAAGAGGTGCCCGTGGTAGGCAAAGATGTATAGATGCCAAGGGGGCAAGAGAGAAGTAAGAGGAGCATCTTCAAACAGCCCTGCTACTGCACAAAATTTAACATTGAACGGCACCTTCAAATTACTGTGTCAAAAGTTATATGGATAATAAATGCTTTCTCCACTAGCAATTCCGTATTTTGGTAATTGTATTTGAACCTGTTAATGACCTTAAACTAAACCCTTCACAAAGCCACATGCTGAAATAAACTCAGAGTAAACAATCTGAAAAATATTGGCTGAGACACTTCAAAAAGCTGAAAGACTGATGGACTTATGAAGAGCCTGGTAAAGTCCATTTGCTTAACAAAATGGAGCATTGTAAGGTGTAAGAGCAGGCAGCCATGGGAGCCTACCTTCTCCTGTGACCACATGAAGCTTTGCGGAGAGACACTGACCTGTTGATGTGCCACTATCCTTATTGTTGGCTCCTCCAAGCCCCTTCCTGCAGAGCAGGACTGATTTGTAGGTATCTGGTATCTATATACTTGTAGGTATGTTGTATTCCTAGATAGAAGTGTCCAGTTTGCCAAGGCACATGGTGAAAAACCTATGGATTGGGTCTATGCCTTCAACTTTCAAGCAATTTTTTTTCCCAAACATTTGCTCTCTCAAGAGCTGCTATGAGGTGATAGAGCTATCCCAGGGGGAAAATGTAATGTGCCTGAAATTCTGCATTAGCACCAGCTGCCTGTCACAAAGAGCGACCTTGCATCTTTGAGCAGGTGGAGGAATATACCTGTGTATTAATGTCACTGGGGAGGATTGTGTGTGCCTGCGGTTTGCAGCAGAGATGGATCCGGTAATGTTACTTACTATCTACAACTTTATAACCAAGACTATAATCTGTCCTAAAGGCAAACACTGTCTTTGGTCAGTAACCAGGAGTGTCTAGGAGGATCTTAGGGGCACTTTTGCATCTTACAAATTACGGTGATGAGAATGACAACAGAGATCTCAGAGAATTCTCAGATGCCTGGATTATATAGGCTACACACCAGGTCTATACAGAGGGATGCCACAGCCTATTTCCACATCGTTTGCTGTGCTCTGCTCTCCATGAAAGAGAAGTCCTGATGTCATGGTCAAATGTGTTTCTTGCTAGATCCCAACAGAGGCATGCTGCTGTGCTCATCAACAGGCAATTATTAAGACAACTGCAAGCTTTACTGTTTAACTAGTCCACTCTGCTCCACCTTGTAACAGAAACAACTTGTTAACCATCTAGTATCTGGGTAACAATTATGGCATGGACTTTTTATAAATGTATTACAACTGCAGGCATTACATGTGTCACAAACGGAATATCCCTTTCCTACTTTATGTTTAATTTTAGCAGCCTTACTTCAACACTTAGCATAAGATGAAAGAGCATGTGTACCTCAGCCAGACATTCCTTTTGGCCAGTCACCGACCCCAGTGATTTGACTTGCATACATATCGCAGCAGTTCATGTAAGAAAGGCTTGCCAATTTCCAAGTGTTCTAGCTGGAAGTGAGGTGTTAACTGCTTCCATATCAGCATGCTTAGTTTACATCTGAATTATGCTGTGAACATCGGCAGGTTTTGTTTGTTTTGCTTTTCTGTTTTCTCTTAGACACTTAGATTTCTTTGAGATGGTCAGAAATGAAGATGACCTGGAGCTAGCCAAGAGGTTTGACCTGGTAAGTTTTTCTCTAGAGCACTTGCCAAAGCTGAACCTCTGCTTTGGATGCTAAGTGCAACTTCCCTTTGCGTTCCCTAAAACTTTGACTTTGGTGCTAGGAGTAGCTGGTGCTCTTGTTTTCACTGTTTCTCATTTAGCAAGCAGGGGGTCTGTGATGTGTGAACAATGAAAGCAATGATCGCAGACAGGGCTTCTGCCAAGTGTCTTTGACAAAGACTTCTTTCTTTTGTTTGGCTGAAGGTTCAGGAGTGGAGGAGGTTCTGAACCCCGATCTCATGTTTTCAGTCACTATAATCCAGATGAATTCTAGTTTCAGACATTCCTTTTATGGGACCATGAGTGAATTGGGTTCTCCTCTGATTCTTTTCCCAAGATTACAGGAAACTCTCCTGAAGACTGTCACCTCAGAGCCTGTGGAGGGAAGATCAGTATTTTAGATTGTGTGGATTTTAAAGATAAACATAGGCCAAGGACAGTTTGCACAGCCTCTAGCAACAGTAAGAGGCTGTAGCCTCCAGAATAGTCAGTTTCCCTTTCTTTGTGACCAGCTCTTGCTGTACACTGATACAGAACAACCATCCCTTTCCTGCTTAGCTTCTACTATTTGTGCCATCACTTTCTAGGACTCAAACACTTTGCTTGCTCCAGAACAGGTCTCGGTGAAATTGCATGCCTTCCACCTTTTTAGCCCTTTATTTTGGGAATCTTCTCCATACTGGAGAGGTGATGGCAATGCTGGTCTGAAAGACCCACATGCCAGCTTCTCACTGGCGCTTGCGGTTGGATATTCTAGGTGACTGCAGAGATCCAGTTGCTAGAAATTTATCTGTCACTGTGTTGACCAAATTTTTCACGCTTAGTCAGGCTTTGACTGTGCATGGTTTTTCTCTTATTTGTTCTTTCACTACCTTCTCTCACTTCAGATCCACATTGATACCAAAAGTGCCTCTCAGATGTTTGAGCTGATCAAGAAGAGATTGAAGCACACAGATGCCTATCCCTATTTGTTATCCATCCTCCAGCACTGCTTGCAGATGCCATGTGAGTACATCACAGTTTTCCAGATCAAGAGGTACTGGTGAATATTGGAACTGGGTGAACATTTGATGTAGGTGCAGGGACACAAGTAACAGGACACACTGGCCTTGTCTTCCATTCAGTGCTCAGCAGTGGCTGAGGAACTTGGTATCTTATACTGACTTCATCCAGCAGATTGCTGCTGCAATACTTAGAGCAACGTTTTGACCTCTCTGCATTCGCAAATAAAATTAAGCAGCTGAGATATTCCAGTTAGTCACTGACAGAGCTTTTAATGATGTTAGAGATTTTAAAGAAGAAAGAGCTCTTGTGCTCTATATCAGGGAATTCCTTGAAATAGATACCATTTTGACTACTAGCAAAATGCGCTGAAGAATTTTTCTGGTGAAACAATGCGATACTGAAAGCTGTTTTGCCACAGGGAAATTCCGCAGTATGTCTTCAGGCTGCTGTCTCATGGCAATGCATCAGTGGGGAGCTCCTGAACTCAAACAGAAAAAGAACATTGGCATTTGGTTTGATGACAAGTGATAGGAATCTTCCTCTTAGCTGTAATAAAATAATTCAGTTACACTTCCAGAATGTAGCGGCTGAGCAAAGGTGTAGCAAGATTGCTAAAGATCTGCCAGCCTTCATCCTGTCAGGTATCAGATGCTGATACTTTCATCACTTTCAGCCAGTTGAACTGAGAAGGGAGCATGAGGGACACCGACTGTGGTGTGATTTCTCAGAAAGTAATGTGCTATGTTTTCAGACACTTGTCAGATGCAAGTGATGCCAGGCAGAAATTCAAGCAGTTGTTTGTTCCAGTGGTCTCCTTGATATTACCCTTTAAGACAGAATTTGAGCTTTTGGTATTAACCTGGATTTTTGGTGGCAGAAGGTTAAATCCTGCTAGGTCAGGCCAAGATTGTACTGAAGCAACTTTAATGAATCTAAAGGTCTAGGTTATGTAACTCTGGGAGCTGAAATGAACTTTATGTTGTTCTGGCTCTTCTGCTTGATATCTATGGGATCATCCCCTTTGGTTCAATTTCTGTTCTTTCTCTTCACACTTCTTGGTCATGTTTGTATGAATTTTTCATGCCAGTTGAGTTTCGCCGACCTGCAGATAACCAATCATGTAGATAGAACATCTGATTATTTTTACAGTGCCTGGGCATGGCGTTACATAGGTACTAAAAAAACCCTTCAACATCAAGCCCCCAAAAATAGTAACAGCTATCCCAAAGGAATCACCTCTGTATGCATTTAAAGTGCAAGTTTGAGCTACTCTGTCAAAAGAGTTGCACAGCCCAAAGGTGCAGATCAGGCACAGAGCTGCCTGTGCCTGTTACATGCTGTTCCTATATGCTAGGTGTTTGTAAATAATCTGGTGGCAACAGTTTGGAGTTGGGCTTTGTGTACTGTAGGATTGAGATGCAAGGTGGAAATGTCAAGACTGACAGTCTGTTGGCAAGTCTTGGCACTTTGGGACAGAAACCGAAGTTCTCACAGGTTGGTCTTTTTCTATACAGACAAGAGGAATGGAGGAAACTTTCAACAGTGGCAACTGTTGGACAGAATACTCCAACAAATTGTTCTTCAGGATGAACGAGGAGATGATCCAGATATAGCTCCATTGGAAAACTTCAATGTCAAAAATATCATAAAAATGTAAGCTGCGTTATTATTGTTTATTTCTGTTATGCAAGTACAAATGTATGGTAAGAATGCAGGTGCTTAGGAAATGTCATATCTGTGGAGTTTCTTATTTTAACTTTCAGCTTCTTGTTGTCTTGTTAGTCTTATAAATAGTTTCCTTCTAATGACATCTTAACCAGGTGGTATTTTTCAGCAAAGTCCTTGCCTTTGGCTTCTAATTTCTATTAAATTATAAGCATTTGGAAGAGCAGAAAAAGTACCCATGATACTATATCAAGGCTTCCTCATGTGCCTTTTTTTATTCAGAATGTTGATGAAAGCTTTCATTGATACTCAAAAAAACCCCAAACTGTGGTCATCTCTAGTTAGATCTCATTCCTAACTAATGAGTGCATAGTGTAGAAAGATTTGGAATAGTGGAGAGCAGCCCCCACCTAGCACACAAAACCTTTTACTTCTTCATATAATGTCTGCATGGTCTCACCCACAGACTTGGCTGAGGGCACTACCATTATTTTTTCCCATAGGATGCATCATTTGAGAAGTCTAGCTACATGAGCTGGCTCTCATCTCAACTTCCCTGTTCTCAGTCCTTTTTTAGCCAAACTTTTGGAGTCTTCATCCCATCCATCTGCCTCTGCAGGTAATTCATGGCCCATTACCCTTCTGAATTATCCACTGAAAAGAGCATTTTATAGACCATAAGCCTCATATGAAACCAAATTCTCTTGTACTAAAAATCCTATAGTCCCTCCTGTTATAGGCATGAACCAAAATCAAAACTGATTTATCAGTATGGAAAAATATGCTAGTGTTGATCTCTGTCTGTCTGTGTATCAGGCTTCATTGTAGACTTTGTGCCTGAACTTCCCTTTCTACTTTTATAGCCACTCCTCATTCTGCGTATCTAATCAATCCCCAGCATGCCCTGCATATTTTCTGCCAGTAATAGGAAATAGCTGTGCCAGTATGAGATATGAGCATTGCCTTGCTACTGATATATTACTCAATAGATAAGCATCCTCCCTCCTTGTATGAAAGAAAAAACAGAAGCACAGAAAGTGGGAAAAAATATTTCAGTCTCTTTTTGTATTAAAGGTGGGGGCGATTTGTAACCCACAGCAGCTATAACTGTTTTAGTGATAACTTCTCTCTTTCAAAGGAAGTGGACTTGGCACTTTGAGGGCCTTACCCAAAGAACATATCAGGATTTTTCCCCAGGCATTCCTTTATCCCTTTTCAGGCCTTTGAACATCACCCTTGAGCCATCACATTTATATTAGCTGATGGCTAAAGTAAGGATCAGGATCTGGAACCAGACTGATCATTGGAATTATTCTGTATAAAAGTGTAAATTCAGCAGGTTACTTTTGCTGATTGCTGTACATAATGGCCACTTGCCTTTAAGCCTGGGTAGCTCAGAACAAGTTTAAATTATTTTAATTAATCTTTCAGGTTGGTGAATGAAAATGAAGTCAAGCAGTGGAGAGACCAGGCAGAGAAGTTTCGGAAAGGTGAGTGTGTCCTCTGTGCTTGTGGAGGCAAAAGAGGAGGCAAGATTGACCCCGATTCAGTCATAGATCAGCAGACAGCAGAGCTGGGCACAACTTTTCCTTTGAACAAACTCTGTTTTGTTCCATACAGTACATTTTGTCTCATGGTGATCAGTTTTTTTGGATGAGGCTTCCCCCTGTTCTCACATAAATTGATTTTACAGTCCAAGTGAAACTCGGACATTGCTGTCTTGATCACTGAAGATCACTGTCAGGACAGTCAGGCTCTGTTTTCTTTTTCCTACTCTCATTATACATCCCCAGTTGAACTGACAGATTTGTCAGCTTAATTTCAGCATAACCCGCATCTCTTTGGGGACTGTTGATGAGCTTCATTTCATCAGCCCTGTTCGCCTGTTCTCCCTAGATCATGCCGAGCTGATGAGCAGGCTAGAGAAGAAAGAGCGAGAATGTGAGACAAAGACCCAAGAGAAAGATGAAATGATGAAGACACTGAACAAAATGAAGGACAAGCTGCAGAAGGAATCCTTGGAGTTGCGCCAGACCCGGGACCAGATGAATGACCTAGTGGCTCAACTTAATGAGTACTCGGTATGAGACTGGGACTCGTCCTGTCCTTGTTTAAAGCCTTCTAACTAGTGAATGATGAACAAAAGCACATTATACATGAAACATTTTCTATGGTCCTTGTAGAGAGAGGGTTTGTCTACCCAGCTATAGAGAATAATACTTAGAAGCTGCTCAGTTTTTAGTTGAGACCAAAATCCCTGCGCTGATGGTATAGAATGGACCACTTCATTCCTTCTCCTCAACCTTGCAGGAGCTGCTGAGGCATGTGTGTCCTTGTCCAGCCATAATTTTTAGTGATGGGTAGGGTGGCCCTGGCTGCTATTTCAGCAGAACAGAGAGAATTCTCCTAGATACAAAAGTAAATTTAGTGAAGAAACAGGATTCCTGTCATGCTTCAAGAGTGTCTGTACTGCCCAGGAGCTCTGCAGAAGTGACATTTGCAGTTGCTTTCTCCTGCTCAGTGCTGCTTCTGTCCCAGCAGTGTGCTTGAGCCTCAGCTCCCCAGCTGAAAAAAGCAAATTCATTCCCTTCTTCCCTCTCCAGCTTTGCATTACTGGGGCCTAATGACAGGTATTCAGTATTTCAAACCTAAGGTTTAAAATCCAGGAGTTCAAAAGTTCATAAGATTGAACTTTTCTCTTTTTTTCTTAGATAAGGAGAAAATAATACATTTTGGCTTCTTTTACTAGCTTTCTGTTTTTCTGAGCCGTTTATGGTTCCTTTTTTCAAGCTCTTCTCTACTACTTCAAGGGCTTGAAACTTTCTCTTAAATGAAAACTGAGATTCCTCCCTTTATTGCATGGCTTTGAGTGCAGGAGGCTTTAAAGAAAACATCAAATATTTTGAGACTTGTAATAAAATTGCATCAGCTGGCAACATGGAGTTATTGTACCTTTTAAACTGTTTGCTTTCTTTTTTTTTCTGTGTATTTTTTTTATTTTCCAGCAAGGGGGCAGCATTTCCTTCCCACCCCCACCACCACCCCCTCCAGGTGGCCCATTAGCTTTGTCCTCTTCTCACATGTCTGAGAACCTGCCACCGCTGCCACCTCCTCTGCCTTTCTCCAGTTGTCCCCCTCCTCCTGCTCCACCACCTCCTCCAGGAGGACCTCCTCCTCCACCAGGAGCACCACCTTTCTTCAGCATGGGGATGCCACCCCCTTCAACAACCGCCTTCAGCAACAGTGGCACCAGCTTGAAGAAGAAATCTATCCCACAGCCTTCACACCCACTGAAATCCTTCAACTGGGCTAAGCTGAGTGAGGTAAGAATTTGCAGTAGTCTTGGCAATTAATTTACGTGCTAAGTATAAACGGATGTTGATTAATGACATGAGAGAAGTGAGTGATACTGTGGCTCTCCTTGGGCTGAGGTCAAAGTAGGAGTCAGCAACTAGAGCAAGGCTCCCCAGTTCTCCAGAAGTGCTGTGTATCTCCTGTGATGACCAAGGTGCTGGTTAGATTAAGGTGCAGTAGATCTGGGCACGCTATCAGCTAAGTAAAGCTGTAGTGGGACTGAACACACAAATCAGAGTTGGACATCTTCAGGACTGGTGTACCAGAGCTGCCCTTGCTTATGTGTCAGGAGAGAGCATGGCCAGAGCCAGTGTGGGCAAACCATGGTGTGAGCCAGCTCCAAAACCAGCTTCCTCTACCCTGGCACAAGCTGTACTTAAGGAGAGAAAGGTAGCCTCGTTGTCCTCACTGTTTCTTTCTGCCCATGAGGAAAGCTACCCTTCTTGCCTGGTTACAGCTGTCTCTTGGTGGTAGCACTCCAAACTGGCAATGAAACAGAGGACTTGGATTCTTCCTGTTGCATTTATTTTCTTTTACCTTGGTTGTCTCTCCTTTCCCTGCACTTCTATGTCTTCCTTCTTTCCCTCTTTTTTCCCCCCTCCCCTTCTCTTTAGGTCTTAATTTTTTTTTTAAAAAACTGATTTAGAAAGGAAAAAAAGTGTCTGTGTTGAGTTTGGATGGCTGCCTAGAAACCCAGGTTCTCTTTTAGACTGAAACTCACCCAGGGCCCAACTCTGGCATTTGGAATGAGTGTCCAGGGACCTGTGGAATGCCACAAGAATTCTCTCTCCCCCTCGCTCCTTTTCTTTAAAATAAAGTGAAGTGAAATATTTGCTGCACCGTCTGTGCTTGTCTGTCAAAGCCACGTGGGGGGTGTGGGAGAGAATGTAAGGATGAGGATTTATTTTCCTTTGCAGAACATGGTACGTAGTGCTCTGAAGAAAAGGAATAATAACTAATATATGTATGTATATGAATGTATATGAAAAAGAGGGTCACAGGTGTTTCTGTTTAGTGTACAGTAACTGTAGGCTTATCCTGCCCTCTGGTTAGGAGTGAAGGCAGCTGTGCTAATAAAATTGAAGACCTGGGTGGTGTGGTGGCTAAAAGATGCTATTTTGAGGAAGGCAAAGTAGTTGGGGAAAGGGGCACAGGGGGTGGGGGCTTAATTTTGAGGTGTTTGTCATTGTTAGTGCATTGACCTAATAAGGTCTTTGCAAAACTTGTGGTGCAGTCACAGGTGGCTTGCCTTGTTATTTGGGCTGAACTTCGTTAATTAGTTAATTAAGTCCCCTGACTGCTGGTGGAGGTGATAACTGATGAAGATGGTCAGAACTTATCTGGGGTTCCCTTCTTCCATACTAGGCACTTTCTGTTCATGTGGATATGAATCCTCTGAATGCAAAGTCAGGGGTAGGTCAGACAGCCTCATCTTGCCTTTTGTTGTCATCGCTGTACTTCTGTGGTGTTCTCCAGAACTGCCGCAGTAGCCATACAAGAATGAAGGCAGATTCACAACAAGCTCACTGGCTGGGAGCAGCATAGCTGGAGCTTTGGAGCATTGGAAACTGAGGCCTGGAAGTGTGCACAGTATTACTGTGGTTTGTGATAGCGTTTGAATTCCAGTTCACATGGATACAAGTTTTCCCCACAAAAATGTTTTGAGGAAAACTGCATCTGACACCATCTATATCTTTTCCCTCTTTTTTAAAGACCAGTCTAGTTAGCAAAGAGCACAGGCACGTCTGCACCACGCGACACAGCAAGGTGCAGTGACACAGCATTGGAAACAGAGCTGTATACAACCTTACTGCTGCAGCCAGGTCAGATAATGTATTCAGCTCCTGGGTGTCTCTGCATACTGGTTTAGACCATCCTTCTTAAAGCTGTTAGTAGAGTTTCTCTCCTAAGTTTTCCTAAGTACTTGTAAAGATGATGCTAGGACTGAGGCAGCCCACATGAGAGCAAACACTGTTCTGGCCACACAGCCTGCCTCGAGGGAGTGAGAGAAAGCCAGCAGAGCCTGAGAGGAGCACAGACGGGGCTAGCCCAGAGGGATTTGTCTGCGCTACACTTTCTCAGTAGCAGGATCAAGGCTGTTCTGCAGGGCAATTCGTATGACACCTTTTCTCCCAGTGCTGATGTTATGTTTGGAAGGAAAGGACTGAGCTGTTGGGTGTTAGGACAATGATCAAATCTATTCAAAGTCCTAGCAGTTGACAATAACAGATTATCCACAGTTCCCACGGGCACCACAAAAATGGTTTGAAAAAAAGTTTGAAAAAAGTTTTGACGGGAAAGTATTCATGCTTCTAAGGAGGAAACTCCAACCCCCCAATAATTTCCTTTGAGAATTAAATATTTTGTATGAGCTTTGATATGAGCTGGCCATCAGTACCAAAGCTATTTAAGTACATAGATGGGCTGAGTTCTGGTGAAGCCCTTCCACTCCACAGCTCCATTCATACAGCACTGTAGTATCATCTGTGAATTCCATTCATACAGCACCACGGTAGTGCTGGTGCCAAGGATCTCTGTTTTTTAAGAAAGAGATATTGCAATGTAACCACTGTATTGTCCTGGAAAGATTCCTTCCTTTGTTTCTGGACAGCAAGTGGAGATTAGTAGTTTGGTCTCCCACTTCGGATTTTATACAACACCCAAGGTCAAACAGGGACTAGGCATTTATGATCAATCCAAATAATGGACTGGCTTCAAACACACTGGAAGTATGGATTAATAAAATGGCCTCTTTAATAAATATGTTGATTTGAATTTATCAGAGTAAATTGAGTCAACCTTCATCTGTGCTGCTGGAGAAGCAGTTTCCTGTTAAGTGTCAGACTGGTAATGACTCTAGTCCATAATCTGAAAGAGACTTTCTTTAGCCAACCCTACATAATCCCAGGTAAATTAGTCTCAGAAGAAAGGTATTTGTTCTACCTACCACATAGGATTTAAGAAAAAAAAAAAGCCAAACCCCACCACCAAAACCAATCACACAAATAGAAAAAATGTTAATTTTGACACTATTTAAAAAAAGAAAAAAAGTTTCTCTGATGTTATTGATGATTCCCATTTCTGGAACTTTCTTCCTAAAAGCAGCCTGGGGGTCATGGTTAACAATGATGCAGGATTCCTGCCAGAGATTCGAAATTAATGGAAAGATTTCTACAAAATCTCAGTGTGAATCTACTCATAATAGCCTCAGTGGTGCCTAGTACTGCAGTGAGATGAAACAGCTGTCTCAATTAACAAACATGCCAGAAATACAGTTTTTGCTCAATGGATTTCTCTTGTGCTGAGGAAAGGCTTTGACATCAAGAGAGAAATTTGAAAAATGCACTCTTTTCATACCACTTTTTCAGCATCATAATGTAACTATGAATTAAGTTCTTAATTGCTCCACTTTTTGTAAATATTTAAAAATTTTGTTAACATTTGTAAAATATTAACATAATAGGCAGGGTCACCTGCTCCGGTAATCACAGGACACTCATAGTTTGTAAGCATGTTACAGATAGTGAACTCTTTTTTTTTTTAAGAAAGAGAAAAAATGGAAAGAAGAAATAAGAATAATTATTTTTAAATTGTTATTTAGGGACCGTAAATCTTTTTTATTGTGCAGAGGGAATAATTTATCATAGCAACCTTATTATGCAAGTCTGTTTCTCTTACAACGGTCAGTCTCTCTGGCTGATGACAAGGAACTATCAGCCAGTTAATCCATAACTGAGTAGCAAGAGCTCAGTGTAAGAAATTATCTGGCAGCAACATTAAAGTTTTCATGGGCAGAGCTTAGAGCAGAAATAGAAGGCACAGTCCCATGGTAAGTGTTTTGTGTAACAAAGGTTGTTTATACCTCTGCCTGCCTTGTTTTGAGTTTAGATTAGCCTGTTTGGTTTTTAAGTGCTAAAATTGGGTTGCTTGGGTCAAAGTTCTGTTTGTGCACTCCATCATAATGGGCACTGCGTTGGAATTTGTCTTTCCTCTACAAGTAGCATACAAACCATCCTACCATCCCATACAGGACCATATTCAACCTGGATCTTAAAATGAATCTGAATTGAAAAGAAAATCTCTTTCACTTCCTTGGATTGTTTTTCTGGGAACGCATGGATGAGAGCTACTCTCTTCAATCCCTTTGTGAGTCTTGGGTTGGCCTGTTCTGACACCTCTACAGCTCATTTGGACCAGCCTGTTCGGTAGCACACTTTCACTGTTCTTGCCATTTGTGCGGAAACTTCACTGCTATGAGAGTTTTGCAGCTGGGCAGGTAGATGGGCAAGGCTCTCTTGAGTCACATCCATATGCTATATGCAGCATATAGCTTTTTGGCACCCTCAGGGCTCTATCCCAATGATGACTAAAGACTGCTCCTGAAGTCATGTCCACTGGCTCCTGTCAAGAAATACTCTTCCATTTCAGTGTTTGATGAGACAATCTGAAACAGTGAGGAACTTGGAGAACTGCTCTGCTGCTGAAATGCACCCCTCAGGATTTATAATTCAAGTTTTATAAAGCCAGCCTGGAAATTGAATGAGAATGAACACTCTGCCTGCATGCTTCTGGCTAAGATTGGTAGTAGTGTTCCAGGGTTAGGATAAAATGAAAATTAACTTTGTCTCCTATTCCTTTGGCTGAGATGAGCTTCCCAAACTCATTTGCTACATTACAGTCAAAGGGTTGTAATGTTTTTCCTACTACTGAAAGAAGGGCCGCGCTGATTGCAAAGAATACTACGATGATATTGATGAGCTTGTTCAGGCATGGGTGCTGCTCCTCTCTAGTATATGCTCTCACTGCAAATAGCACTGCAGATACCCCTCCTTGCCTGAAGGCACTCTCACAGGCTGCCTTTGGAGGGAGGGTGTTGGTTTTCCTCCAGGGTGTCTGCCCTGCCAGGAATTTCCTCCAGAACACTTCACACTTTTATTTCCTCCTCATTTCATCCTCCCATCAGGTGTTTTTCCTTGCTCCTTGAGCCTTGTGGCTTAGCACATTTCCTTCATTACTTTGATGACTGTGAATGGGAAGTAGAGCCTGTTCCTAATTAGTTCTGATAATGAAGTGTTAACACACTTTGCTGTGTAGGTACAGTCAGGTACTTCAGAGCCGGAGCCTGTGTAAGGGTTTCACTGCTGTTGCTTGCTGTTTCTGGCTTTCTCTTCATCAGTGTTCCACCGGCTTTTCACCTCCTGGGATTTGCTCAGGTCTCTTTACAATCCCTTCTGTCCATTTCCTTTTTCTTTTAATCAACACCTTCCTTATTTTTCCAGTTAATAAAGTACAATAAATGTAGACTTCATTAACTAAATGAACTGGAAGACAGCATTGTCAGGTGTGAAGAGCATGTTTCCTTTTTCTGAATGGTAATTGCCCAAAACTTGTCCCACACAATATTCACTTTTAGCAGTCAGTAGGAAGGAGAAGGTAGTTCAATCTGTGTCCTCTTTGCAAGGACACCTGTCCTGAGAATGTCAGCAGGAGATTCCAAGGCCTTCTCCCAATTTAGGATGACTGCTGATCCACTAATTCATGTGCTACAAGAGCTTATTTGGTCCAGGGTTTGTGGACTGAAAAGTTGGAGGAGGAGTCTGTGCCTTCCATGCTAATCATCTGCCAGACAGATAGGATTCCTTGACACTCAGAGTAATGTATCACGTAGGTTGTGATTCAGAGATCTGTGTATAGTTTGTGTCTATCTGAGTCAACAAAGAATTCATGTAGACAGGGGAGATAATGTAATAGGAAACAATTAGACATCAAAAGCTTGGAGTCTTAAAAGTAAAATAAAATCTTAAACTACTTTTACAGGCAGGCTGAATGGAAACCACACACCCTTTGGGGTTTACAAAAGAACCTGGCCAAATTTGCTGAAGGGAAGATGTGTCTGGCGTTTGTCATGCATCAGTGCCCTTCCTAAGCTTTTTCCTCATGATAGTAACATTTCTTTCAGCATGACCACAATGGCTGTCTTAGACAGATGGCCACTCTTGAAAGGAAACGTACTGTCAGATCTTGGATATTGCTTGAGATGTCGTCTGCTAGTCTTGGAATTTGCCCTTTCATCAGAGGCTTGCTGTGATGAAACATACAAAATATTCAGTATGTTTAAAAAAACCCAAAGAAACACAACACTTTTTTTTCTCCTTTGACTCTTAAAACAAAGTGTGGCCTCTGAAATGACAGCAGTAATACATAGGAGTATGGACAGTGAGCAGGAGAGAACGATCTGTTCAATAGGGATTTGATGTTCTTAACTAAAAGCTTTTGCTATCACATTAAAATATGATCTTTTCTTTCAGGAGAGGATCCACGGCACAATCTGGAATGAGATTGATGATTTAAAAGCATTCAAGGTGCTGGATCTAGAAGATTTTGAAAAGATGTTCTCCGCATACCAGAGACATCAGGTAGGGGTGAACACTTCCACACTTTGCTTTCCTTGAATTTCTTGAGAAGGAAAGAACACATGACAGCGATCTGGGCCCTTGTCCACCTGCAGTCAGGCTACATCCTTTGTTGCTCTGCCACTGTTCAAAAAATCACAAGACCAAAAGAAGTAGGAAGGCCATATAGGGCAGAGTATACTCTTCTGTTATTGACATACTTCATACTAATGGGCACCTCTCAGAGACAACAGCTCCCAACAGGTAAATCTCTGTCTGATCTCAGAAGCCAATGGCTTCCAAAAGCTCCTGAGCATTATATTCATGCTCGATACCCGTCTTTCTATTTCTCCAATTTATCTAGAGAAAAAGTTTGCAGTTGCCTGAGTACTGAGCAAGGTGACTGAATTAGCTGTCTTTCACTTTGTCTATTTTTTCTTAAACAGCCAACTGACCCATCTGGCTAGATGACAGAAACCATCTGTATTAGAGATTCTAACACAAACACCATACTTTTTAGCCATTTATTAGAATGCCTTTTTTCCCCTCCTCTTTTTCTTGGAAAGCAAATCACCTTCAGTCTATCTCCACTGAACAAGATTTAGCAGGAGAGGGATTGTACTTGCACTCCCTGAACTCCCCCAGCTTTCCTTTGCTTTTGGAATATGTTTGGAGAAATTCAGTCTTTTCTAGTCTGCAGAACTGGATTGTTGCTCTGAAGTTTTAGGAAAAAATACAGACATGATGGTTATAAACACCCTTTATGATTAAGCCTTACAGTTGTGACTAGTTCATTGTCATTCTGATTACCTTTTTCAGTACCTTAAAATTAACAAAAAAATCCTTGTTTTTGGACTTTCCATCTGTTCCCTTCTCTCTCTCATTTTTCTATCTAATCCAATAAACATAATGAATAACTCATCTGATTTACCAACTCACAGCCACCGACCTAAGCATCCCAACTTGAACTGTGAAGCATGTGATATTACCTGTTGCAGGATGATATTTAATTTCTCATTCTGCTCCTGCAAATTTTGGTGTTTCAGAGTGTCCCTTTCTCTTTATGTGAATCTCATTCCCTGAAACAAGAGGGTGTCATGGTTTAATGCCAGCCAGTAACTCAACCCCATGCAGCCACTCATTCACTCCCCACACAGCAGGATGAGGGAGAGAATCAGAAAAAAAATAAAAGTGAGAGAACTTGTAGGTTGAGACACAGGCAGTTTAATAGGTAAAGCAAAAGCTGTGTACGCAAGCAAAGCAAAACCAGGAACTCTTTCCCCACTTCTGTCAGGCAAGCAGGTGTCCACCCAGAAAAGTAGGGCTCCATCACACATAGCCATTACTTGGGAAGACAAACACCATCGCTCTGAACATTCCCTCCCCCCCGGCCTTTCCCTCTTCTTCCTCCAACTTTATATGCTGAACATGACACCATATAGTATGCAATATCCCTTCGGTCAGTTGGGGTCAGCTGCCCCAGCTGTATTCCCTCTCCAATTCTTGTGCACCCTGAGCCCACTCACAGGTGGGGTGAGAGGCAGAGAGGCCCCTGCTCTGTGTAAGCACTGCTCAACAGTAATAAAAACATCCTTGTGTTACCAACACTATTTTCAGCACACATCCCAAATATGGCCCCCCACCAGCTACTGTGAGGAAAATTAACTCTGTCCTAGCTACAACCAGTACAGAAGGGAAGAAAGGCACATGAGACTTCAGTGCTGTTACAAGACTGGATTTAGGGCCTTTGCCAACAGCTTAGCTCTGGTGGTGAGCTCCCAGTTGCCTTATGCCAGACACTTGGTGAGCTCCCAATTGCCTTATGCCAGACAGTTGCACATGGATAGCAGCAAGGTGCTGTTCCTTTGTGGCAGATGCCTGCGCTGCAGCTTCCTCACTAGAAACGCCTTGCTTCCTTTGGGCCCCAAAGCGAAAGTTGTCCTCTTCTGACGACTCCCTGTTAGCATCATAATATTTATGACTCCCTTACCAACCCCTGAAAAGCAGTCTGGCCTGTTCCACCGTAAACTAACCTGACCCTTACCACTGCCCACTGGAATGGAGTCATCGTCACAGAGTGATCTCTGTGGGTCTCAGAACAGCTCTCTTCCATACTTGTTAAATTCACTGTATGACAGTGGCTCCAGACACGAGAGTATCATTTATATACTCAGATCTTTGTGTAGTTAGGTGCTTTGCTGCCCTTCCTGCTTTTGTTGAAGGTTTTTCCCCTTAAATATTATGTTGGTTTTACTTTCTGTGATACTTTCTTTTCATCCATACTCCAATGTGAACTGGATTCCAATCAGCAAGTGTTCATCAGTTTTCTTTTTCTTTTAAAGACCAGGCAACCAAAATTGCTTTTGAATCAAAATCTGATGAGAACTTTTCCAGTTGATTCACACTTAGTCTTTTTCTCCTCTTGTTTTTGGAAATACTATGCTCTGGCCAAGTATGTGTTTACCCTGGGTTTGTGACTTTTAAACTTCATCCAAATGTCTAAAAAGAAAAATGTCAGTGCAAAGCCCTGCTCTTGTGCATCTGAAATGCTGAATGAGTACAGATAAAGACATTTCTTTCTTTGCTGTTATTAACATGATCTTCATATTTTTCCAGTTTCATTTACATTAAATAGCTTTTCTTTCTTCTTCATTTTTTTAATGACAAAGGGTCCGTTCTCCTCTCTCAAGCCCAGTATATTGGTTTTGGTGGCTGTGAGGGAAAGCAGAATTGTCCAGGGTACAGAATGCTGGACCAAGAATTCTTATGCTTGTCTTTTGACTTTGCTCCAATCATACTGTGTAATATTGACCTTTTGATTCAATATATATGGTGTTTTCCTGGAGTATGGAATATATTGTGAAATAGCGGGTGTCTGTCACCCAGTAGTGCTGTAAAGCTGCTTTGGTGGTTACAGGGTGCTTTCAAAATACTTGGCTCTAAGTTGTTAAAGGGTATAACGTGCCATTGAAACAAATTGTTACTAGTAATGGCAAACTGCTAGTGCATCAGGAGAGGAGAACTGACCCACAAGTTTTAACCCTGGCAGTTCTTTCAGTAAGGTTCCAGACTAGATTTGTAAAGGTATTTAACCATTAGCCTACCTAATGGTTTAAGACCTAAGAGATTTATGCTTTTGGAGACTTAATTTATGCTTTTCAGAAAAGACCGAGAACTCTTCATTTCCCAACATCTGCTGATTTAAAATATGCAAAAAAATGCTGAAATACCTTTAAACCATCTGGGCCAGTATTACTTGCTAAGCATTTTATTCTCTTGGAAAACAGTGTGTGTCTAAATTCAGCTGCCTTGTTAAACTTGATATCTTTCTCTGTGGCTAATTTTTGGCATGTTTCCTTCTCCGTTATTTGTGGCTGCTGCCTGCATAGGATCTGCTAACTAACCCCTCCTCCTGTAAGCAGGTGAGTATCATTCTCTGCCTCCTAAGCCTCTTGCAGTGTGTGGGAAGGTGAAGTCCTACACCATGACTTGTTGTGACTTGTCTCATGCTATTCTTGCATATGTCCTTGCACCTCTGTGTTCTGGGTGGGGAAGGTAGTACAAAGAATTCCTTTAGTTGTATTAGCTCTGTGGTAGGAAGTAGTTCCTGTTCTTTCATTTAGCCATAATCTCACTGTAGTTTCTGCTAGTATCTGTAGTCCCCTTTTTGATGGTCCTGAGGAAAAGGACCAGGGACAAAGTAGAATGTGAACTCTTCCTTAACCAAACTAATAGCCTCTCTAGTGGAAAACAAAAGGGGGTCTAAGTGAGTCTTCACTTCCACTGTCCCCATCTGTCGCCTGTGTGCTCTGGACAGTTCTGAAGTCTCCAGATATATTAACTAGTCACAGACTTCCTGATAAAGAAGACCCTTCTTTATGTAGAACCAGAAAATGCTTTGGTTAGGCATTACAATTTATGCCAGCTGAGGAGCAGAAGGTTTTGACTAGAGAAAAGCGTACTTCATTTCAGACAGCCAAAACCTTCAGAAATTTCAGAAAAAGACTGAAATGATGTATAGATGAAGTAGATATATTGGATTGCCCACATGCCATCAAAGTGGCTACCTCTCAATTTATTCATCATCTTGAGCAAAATCGTGGCAACACTTTTAGGAAGAGCAGTGCTCTCAGAAGAGGGTTGTTTAGATGTCATTACAAGTGTCTCTGGTGGCTTCAGAAGGAAATAGTCCTCACTATGAGAGCTCAGGGAATTGTATTTGGAAAGACCGATTAGACCCTCTACCACCAGATGAAGCTAATACATGACTCTGGGCCATTTACTGGTTTTTGTCATGGCAGCGCATGCCATGAAACAGGTCAATATGGTAGAAATAGTATTGACAATTATTACAACCTAGAATGCTGCCATGGGGTCAGACCACAAGTTCTCCACCTAACCAAAATCAAACTGTATTTGAAACAGGGCACCAATATGATGAAAACATTCCCCATGTCTAGTCATCAGAGTACTGAAATTTTAGTTGATTATTGAATTTGCAAGTAAAATCTGAAATGCTTTTTGAAGCACATAATGTTATTCCAGATGCAAAGTTGTTGAAGAGTGATGAGATAAAACTCAGGGATCTTGTCTGTCAAGTTGACGACTCTAACTAGTCTTGGTTTGTTTACTTGATCTGTCTCACAAAAGCTGGTCGCTACTGCCCTCTTGCTCCTCTTTTTCTATGCATAAGAAAATGCAGATGGTCCATATGCAATCCGTTTTCCTTCAACTAAGCTTGCAATCTGGCTTCAGTAAAACCTGAGGCTTCATCTGCTTTTGCTTACATGCAACTCCAAATATCTATAAATATCTCTCTCCCCTCCGTACGAGTTGCAGAGAATATATTTTTAGACAAGACTGGCCCACTCCTTATGACCAAGGAGTAGGCCATGTCTGAATAGTTCAAGTTATTCATATGTGTTGAACCTTGTGGGTTGGGGAATTGGAAATGGAATGGAGACTATTATACCAATTCCTGCTGCCTTCTAAACTCCCACCCCCCACACAGCCAAACCTGGAAACAAATTGGGCTTTTCCTTGGGATGGGTGCTGGTTAACACTAACCATGTGTACTTGTCTGCAAGCATTAGCTACTGAGAAACAGTAAAGCTTTTAAACCAGGAGCACAGACCAACATGTATCTTTCTTATCTTCAGCAGCTGCCTCTCTCCCCATTCCCCTGTCTTCCTCCCCACAAACTGAAGAAACTCAGGAAACCTTTGACAGCTGTACATGCCAGATTATGCTGGGGGTGCCCTGATTTTTGGTATTGTTAGTTAATCTCTCAGAAATAATAAATTTGCCCAGTGCCCAATTTTTCCTTTTTTTGGAAACACTATTTTATGTATCAAGTAACATTGCAATCTTTTTCTGCCAAAAAATTGGTAAATCCAGCAGAACTATTGTGTGCATAGTGCTAGTGCATTGTACCTGCTCATAAATGACATTAGTATTGGTAGTGGCTCACTGCAGCACATTTGGATTGTCCAGGAGCAACACAGGCTCAGTGTAGTTGATCATGCCAAGAACTCAACTGACAATTAATCTGATTTATATTGAATTCTCAAATACTTGGACATCAAACTATCTTGGAGTGGATTAGTCATGCTGATGTAAGTAAGCCCTGAGCTGTAGCAACTTGAGTCCTGGGTGTGAATTCTGGGAAGTACCACCATGCTTGTTGTTACATCCTAATAAAGAAGTCACATTGCTAATTTGATGGGTGCGTTCAAAGCTAGATTATACTGGTAAATCTCAAAATCTCAAGGCATGACAGTATGGGCACCATAGAAAGTTGTTTTTAAAGTCTGCAACAGCAGTTAGCTGGAAAAATAAAAACTGTCCTATTTCCAATTCTCCCCCTCTCTGTTGGTAACTAGAGAGCAATTATTCAGGTTAACACTTTTTATCATTAACCCACTTCCCTTTAAGGAATTATGTTAAAAGATATTCAAAGTACCTACAGAAAGCCAATCTCTGGAAGTGAAAAAAATCTCATGGCTCTGGTGTTTAGGCAGGACAAGGAGACAGAAGCACCTGGATGGTCACCCCCTCTGCAAATAGTTTCTTTGTGCTGTGACAAACATTTTGGATGGGTATTTTTCTCCCTCTCCCCCCCCCAGGTGATGAGTTTGGTAATGGGGATATACAGAGAACTTTGAAAAAGGGTGGTTTCTGTACAATTAAAGGAATTGATTAATCTAATAAAGAGAGGCTAGTTCAGATGTAGATATTGACCACTCAGATGTATTTAGCATGATAAATACCATCTTGCCCTTCTCTTTTCGTCTCTTGTGTAATAGGGTTTTGACTGGTCTAATGGCAACCTTAAGAGATGATGGAAGCTCCTGATTGGGCTGCAACTTTTCAAGGACCCTGTGTAAGCCCTGCAGTAGGCATCTGCTGAAAGATATGCTGGAACAGCAGTGGGCATTGCCATAATGTGCCTGGTTTCCCTGTCACACCAGTTTTGCACAACAATATCAAAATAATAACTTAACTTTTGGTAGAGAGAGTCCAGCAAGTCAGAATCAGGGAATCGGGTCCAGTATTTGTAATCAAAGATCATCTTATAGATGGTAATGAATGGCTTCTGTTTGTCTAGAATTACAGGATCTACCTATGTTTTTTTCTGCCCTTCCTGTCTCCTTTTCTCACCATGTGGGTGGATTTTTCCAAGTTGGGGTGGGCTTTGTTCATTACATTTAGCTAAGCCTATCAGTCTTGGGTGAGAAATATGATACTGATTGTTCTCCCCCCCACCCTCCCTCCCCTTTTGAATTACATGCAGAAAGAGATGGGCTCAACAGAAGACCTTTACCTCTCCACACGAAAGGTGAAAGAGCTCTCTGTGATTGACGGCCGGAGAGCCCAGAACTGTGTCATTCTCCTTTCCAAGTAAGTGTGCCAAGCCTTAGCTCACAGGGGATTCTGTGGTGAATGTTAGAAGCAAGAAGGGATGGAATTAAACAAACGGGCTCCTTTTTTTTCTCACCTAGACATGCTGCCTTCTACATGCAGAGCTTCAGAGAAACTTCTCTTGCAGTATCATAAAAACATGTCTCTCTGAAGTGTTAACTCACTTAAACATATGCACACACGTTTTTCGCATTAAACAGATAAGACAGACACCAAGATGTATCTGAAGACTCATCACCAGAAAACTATTGGTACTCATAGGTAGATGAAGGCAGCTCATCGGCTGTGCTTGCACTTGACTATAAGTGATGTTCTGTGTATGTCATTCATCTCTGTTCTCCCTGAAATACAGCAGAGCTGAGAGCATTTTTCACCTTTGTCATTTTTTACTCTTGATAGGATGGGAGGTAAATGTAAAAAGAGGTATCCAAGAATTAAACCTTGTATTTGTAAATTAGGTTTTGGAAGCCAGGAGTTGCCTTTGCATGATCCTGCAATGACTCTAATGCCATCAAATACTGTGACATCAGGTCCCTCTATATGCTTTTCATTGTATACTGGGCTGGATACCTGTCAATAAACATCACACCCGTGCAGACACTGACTCACCTGAGAAAGCTGCCTTTCCTGCCAGAGAAGGGACAGCAGGGCCAGAGACAGGTCATGAGAAAGCTGTGGCAGTGCTGAGCAATGTGAGTGTTTCACTGATCCATGGAAAACATGGGCTTTATGGATGTAATTGCTTGTCTTCTCTAGCAAGCAAACAGTTAAAAGCAAAGTTGCAGCCAGACCACCAGGACTGGAGCGAGTTCTTTCCATCGCTTGGTGAAACCCACGGAGCCGCTCATTATGCTACTTATGTGACATTAGCCCGCATGTCAGCAGGACCCCCCCCCTATCCAAACCAGCAGTGAGGGAAGGCTTACATTCCTCTCCCTGCAGCAGTTGCCAATGCATGTCTTTGCTGGTGTTGGCAGCTGACTGCAGGCTGGGGCAGAGCAATGGGGAGGCAGAGGGGCGACAGGATTTTCATGCTGTTTGACAGACCTGTTAAAGTGTGTCTGAGGTTCAGATTAACTCGTGTAAGCACATGGAACATTTCCTAGAAGTGGTAACATAATGTGTGCAGGTGGCTGGGCTGAGGAGGATCCAAGAAGGTGGTCCATGACTGGTGTGACACTAGATGTTTATTTGTAAACACTTTCTATCCCCAAATCAAAAGCAGCGTGGATGACAGCAATATGAGTTTTTCACTGTTCACAGAATTACAGAATCACAAGGTTGGAAAAGGCCTTTGACGATCATCAAGTCCAACCAATCCCGTCCTAAGCTACACCATATCCCTAAGTACCTCATCTCCCCTTTTTTTGAACACATCCAGGGAAGGTGACTCAACCTCCTCCCTGGGCAGCCTGTTCCAGGCCCTGACAACTCTTTCAGTAAAATTTTTTTCTAATGTCTAATCTAAACCTGCCCTGGTGCAGCTTCTTGCCATTTCCCCTTGTCCTATCTCCTGTCACCTGGCTGAAGAGTCCATCACCCACCTCTCCACAACCTCCCTTCAGGTAGCTGTAAGCAGTGATAAGGTCTCCCCTCAGCCTTCTCTTCTCTAAGCTAAACAGCCCTAGCTCCCTGAGCCATTTCTCATACGATTTGCCCTCCAGCCCCTTCACCAGCCTGGTTGCCCTTCTCTGGACTTGCTTGAGGCTCTCAATGTTCTTCTTATGGTGAGGAGCCCAGAAGTGGACACAGTACTCGAGGTGTGGCCTCACCAATGCCGAGTACAGGGGCACTGTTACTTCCCTAGACCTACTGGCCACACTGTTTTTGATACAAGCCAGGATGCCATTGGACTTCTTGGCCGCTTGAGCACACTGCTGGCTCATATTCAGCCTGCAGTCAGCCAACACCCCCAAGTCCTTCTCTTCCTGACAGGTCTCCAGCCAGTATCCCCCAAGCCTGTAGCGCTGCATGGGGTTGTTATGTCCCATGTGCAGCACTCTACGCTTGGCCTTGTTAAACCTCATCCCATGTTCACTTCTGCCATGCAAGTCTGGCCCAGTCTTTAGAGTGGAATCCTCTCTAAATGGCGAGAAAGGACAGTCGCTGTCATTTGTCTTCCTTTCTGCTGCCTCCAGCAAAGTGGCAGTGAAGCACGAGCCTTGTGCTTTAGAGTACACAGCATCCATTTGCTGCAAGTATGCAATGAAGCCAGTTCACCTCAGGCTGCTACTCTGGACTTGACCCAGAGGTGAAAATTGATCGTTTGTGACTGTCAACTTCTCATCTACGAAATAGCCTGGTATTTTAGCATGAGGCTAACATGGGTGATAGAGGTTTGGAGACTGAGCTCGCTGTCCCTGAGGAGCCTGCCAGTTTGTGCCTTGCTCACTTAAACTCCTTGAGCTTTTTTGGTATTTCCTATGGGAAATACCAGTCACCAGGGCTATCACCGGCTTGGGTCATTTAATGTTTGTGGCAGGTAGTGTTACACCCAGGATATCAGAAATATCTTACAACTTGGCCCAGGGTTGCTACTCCTCCCCAGACTTCCCTTTTAAAGGCAACTAGAAAAGCAAAAATCTTTGGGAACTAAACCGGCACCTCTGCGTTCATGCCTTTTACTGCTCTTTGTGCTTATATGGTTCTATTATTAAAGACAGCAATTGGGAGGATTGGCTGCAGACAATAATTGAAAGGGTTTTACGACCCTTTTGCAGTTTTTGGTGGGTTTTTTTTTTTCATTACTTCTTTCTCCTTTAGGTTTAACCCTAAAGGAGAGACGCTCCCAGCCAAATCATGCCTGGCTGCTGCCATGCCCTCGCTGCTCCTGCAGTGCGCCTCACACGTGCGTGCACATACACGTGCAGTGAGATTGGATTTAAAATTGGTGACAAACAAAGAGAATTTCTGCAGCCCTGAGCTACAGCCCTAGCTTTCAGGTTGCCACAGTGTCTGCCAACAGCTGTTTCCAATTGATTCTTACTGTGCATATATCCCTGTAGTTTATTCCCCCTTTGTTTACACTAAACTGTCGTGTCCTTTAAAGTAAAATAGCTGCATGGGTTGGGTTTTCTTTCCCTCCACTACTCAAATGTTTTTGTTTTACTAACACTGTGTTAGAAGGGGTCAGGCAGAGCTCGTATTTCATATGGTCCAACAAGCCAAAACCCAGCTAGAGTGAGAAATAGATGTCTCTTGCTTTCTTTCACAGAAAGACTGGAGCATGGTAGACAGAAAAGAGATGAAAATTGAAGAGCTAGCTGATTGTTGCTGACAGTTAACAGATTCATAAGCCTTCCTCCCCATTCTCATCTCTATTTTAAGAAAAAAGCTTTATTTCAACTACTCAATAGCATCATCTTTCAGTTTTCCTGCAGTGGAAGGATGTAATTGCCCTTGTTTAATGGAGTCTGAAGGATCCACGACAAAGCTCCATCCCATAGGCCAACTGTAAAGGTTTGAATAGGCGCAAGATCAGTTTGTCTTAGAGTATTTCCAGTAGGCTGTAATTCAACCAGGACATGGAACCATCTGTCTGTGGTGAAACCAGGCACCCACCAGCTTCAAATCTGGCTTTCGTAATGGTGTTTCCAACAGACAGTTATTTCTGTCACACTGGAAATCTGCTATCCTTCATGAATTTCCTGATGTCTTCAGTTTCCACCAGGCTGGAGATTTATTATCAGGCTTGTGTGGTCTGGAAGAGTCATCCCAGATCCCTGTGTTTCCCTGCTTTCACCTAGCAGTTGGAAATTTCTCTGACCTCTCTCGCCAGTGTGGCCTCTCCCTGCCTCCATTACTTAACTACTGGGTAGTACTGGTGCTCCAGTGTTGTTGTACCTTATCTGAAAATATTCTTGCGGGACATTAAATAGTCCTGACAGAACATGTCTAGGACCTGTCTCTCTTACTGTCTTGCTCTGTGAAAAGCTCTAGAGAAGTCCAGGTTTGAGACAAAATTGTTCAGAAGAAGACTGAACAATATATATACTTATGGTACATTTTTGTGCAAGTTATTTTGCCTGAATTCCAGCAAAATCATTATGTCAGTGCTCTTCTGAGATGTGTTTGTTATTCCTGTGGTCCAGCTAGTCAGCACTAACCCCCTCAAGAGGCTGGAAACAGTAGGAGTGTCATAAAACCAGTAGTAACAGAAGGAAGAATCTGACTACACAAAAATAGTTTTAAATGTGAACATGACAGTAGATAGATACTAAGAGGCAGCTTTACCAAATGTTTGTGGCTTTCATGACTGTCATTTCAGCATCAACTCGTAAGGGGGAAGAAATGTCTGCAGTGTTTCCATCCAGAACACTAAAGAGAGGAAGTTTTCTCTCATGTTGTTGTACCTCTTCAGTGCTGCTAAGCCCTTTCAGATCAGACATGAAGAGGACAAGCTAGTCAGCCGCTGTCAGTCTCCGTGTACTGCCCCTGTTGTGCCCCCAGTTCCCAAGTGTCTTTCTGCTGTGCAACGTGGAGGGTTCACCCTTATTTGGAGGTAGATTCCAAGCAGTATGATATTTTGGGGTATAAATCATACCTTGATACGGAAACACTTCATTGGACCCAGCAGGTCAGTTCCTCGTTGTGCTGTCTTCAAAAACACTAGGCAATAAGCAGTGCTTCCTGGGAGAGATTATCTGGTTTTAAGTGAGGTCCATGGTAAATGGCTTTACCTGCTATTCCGAGTATGATAAAACCCAAAGTTGAGGGTTTTAAACTGAACACATGAGTTCAGGTGCCATCCTGTCTTAGATCACAACTAGGAACCAGTAGGTAGGGTTGTGATAAAAGGTGAAACACTGCCTTATCAATATGTCATTGTAATCTGGGGATTCCCAAGTTTGTTCCTGCTTTGCTCTGTTTGGCTCTGAAGAACAGCCATCCCCAGGTCCCCTTTGGTATGAAACTTGAGAGTGTTTGGATGCAGAGTAGCTTGGTCACTCATGAGCTTTTGCTGAAGGAGGAAAAGAAAAGCCTGTTTCTTTGTGCACTTGGCAGAATACTTTCACAGTGAAGTGCTGAAAAGGCACTGGTGGATTTTTTTCACAACATGTTGATATAATGGTGTAAGATGTACTTGATAAAATGTCCCAGCTGTTGTTTCCAAAAGGTTAAAGCACTGCCACCACCTTCACTGATGAGTTGGCAGCTAATAGGATGTGGAAAGAGTGGCTGCATCTTTCTGTCTTCTGTTTGAACGTGCAGTGAGACCAGCCTGACTCCTGAACACTGCTTCTGTGAGCAAGGATACATCTTTTCCTGCCTTCGTGTGCTAGTAATTGTGAGTGTTTCCATAAGGTAGTTGTTTAACAGCCTGCAGCTTGGCAGTTGTACGGAGCCCTAGGAGAGCTAAGGAGTTACAGAAGGCTTGCATCCCAGTCACAAAGTTTGGGAGTGAATGGGGTTGTGGAAATGAAGTCTGCAGTCAGTAAAAGCTAAGGCTTGGGTGAGCTGTACAAAGTGGCCTTAGGATGCAGCTAAGCATCGGTCGGTGCTTCTCACTGCCACAGCTGTTACTCCTGGCATTTTTTGGAGGTGCAGTGATTCAGTTGTTTGAAGTAGAAAATGGTCTTGATACATGATCATCAATTCCCTTTTCCAAGGTAAAAGGAAGAGTGGAAATGTGACTCCCATGGTACAGGTGCTTAACATAGCTGCAGCAAAACTCCAGGCTTGCTGGTGGTAGGTAACCATGTTTCTTTCGCAAAAGCTAAGCAAGATCCAAGGAACGATGTCGTGAAGTAACTAACTTTTTTCCTCTGAGGGGGGAGATGGTTAATGAGTGACAAGTGTTCTGCTTTGATCCCTGGGAGGGAGGAATGAAGGGGGGAGACTTACTGTGAATTAAATCAATGGGTATATTTAAGGAGGAAAAATGAGCGAGCACTTGATGTCTGTAAGGGAAGTTGATGTAAAACTGCAACATGTCTCCCAGGCATGTTCAGAGTCAGGCTGCTGGCTTTCTCTGAGAGGACGAAACAATAAACCACTTGATGTCTGCAAGTGAAGCTGGTGTTAAATCAGCCGAGGTGTCCTGGGGAGATTAGTGATGAATTACACTGCTGAGTCAATAGAGATTATTTATGAAGCCAGAGGGGATAGAGGGAGTCAGGCTAAGTACCGTATCAGAAGTTATTTGGTACTTGTTGAGCTTTAACATTGCTTGAAGATGACTCAGGCAGTTGGACTTCCATATGCTGTCACCAGATGTATGGGTGAGGGAAGAAGGAGGGAGTATTCACAGTAAAGATCCTTTTCCTTCCTCATCTGACCAGTGTGCTGCTGCCGTTGAACAAAACCAGTCAATATCTGTGCTATGAATGAGCGTGCTGCAGCTGAGAAAAGGGGCACTGTGTTTTCTTCTGTTCAAATTTACTTCCTGAGTTCTGATACTGGGATCCAGGATGTGATGAAGTGTAAGGCAAAGAGAATACAGCTTGAGTTGTATGCTGTTCTGAATGGAGTTGTCTCCAGCAGCTGGAGGAAGAGTGCCTGGATCTGCAAAGCTTGTACGAAAGTCATATAACTTCTGTAATGTAAATTTTTGGGCCATAATTCCACTTTAATTTGCTGTCTGTCCCACATGGGTTTTGAGCTCTGAAGGATGCCTCTATTCAGTTCTAAATGGAAAGATTTTACACATCTGCTTCAGGTTCCTCTTTAATCAGTTCACTTGTTTCTGCTCAAAAGCAGCACATCTGTTTCATATTACTGCTGGCCATCTTTAAGATCTACTGCATGGCTGGGCATGAGTTTTTAAAATAGAAGAAGAATCACTCGATTAACAATTCTTTGGCCAGTTATTCAGCCAGTTTTTAAGTGGGAAGATCCCTGGTTTGTGTTGTTGATGCTTACAGCTCTCGAAATGTGTCATGCCTGAGAAGAGGAACAAGCCCACTTTGGAACAGTGAGATTGTTTTGCTGTAGATCCTTCTGTACTTGTAATTAGATTGGTAATAATCTAGGGTGCACACCTGGAGGCACCGCGACCCCTTTGCAGGCCTGTAAGGGACTCAAGTTAAACTGCTTCTTGGCAGGGGGCTGGTGAGCTTTCTGCTTCTCTCTACTGTGGGCTAAACCATTCAAGCCAGATGTTTTTCTACTGATGGCAGGCCACGAAATCATCCAAGAAATCAAAGTGTTTGCATAACTGTCTGTCCTTGGGGCTCTCAGTTACTTTTGAACAGAAGATGTTTTCAAGTGTATTCGGTGCTGATGAGTGGTAGCTAACAGCAGAGTTCAGAGTCTGAAGTCCTCAGGCTCCCGGATACACCAGCACCTTCTGATGTGTTGACGTATCACAAACATGTCTATTTGCATTCTCCAATCACACACAGAGAGACTTGCACTGTGTAATGGGGAAGTCAGTGTAGTAGATGCTTGATTATTTGCATGGAAGAACATGAAATTCACCCTCGTTCTTTTTATCTTCAGTAAAAGCAGCAACATAAAAACCTCACCCTGGAGTTTGTGAGTTGGCTTACTGCGTCCTCTCTGCCAGACTGTGGGTCTGCACCACAGGACATGGATAATCAGCAAGCTGTAGATTCTGGAAAATGTAAAGCAAAAAGAATCCCTTCAGTTTTCTGATGGAGGCAGTTGAGCTTTATGCGGGACACCATATGCTGAGGCTTCTTGTTTTCATCCCAAGTCAAATTCATGAGTAAAGTAAAGCATTTCCAGCCTTTTCACTTTAAAACTTCTATCTCGTCCAGGTGTGGCCCAATTACAAAGCTTTTCTGGAAATTCAGTAGCCTTATCTTACTTAGCTGCTATTGGTTTGCCCAAAAGCAGATGCGATGACTAGCTAGGAAAGGAGTGAAAGCAATTAGTTTGGATGCATAATATTTAAAAGCTTTTGAATGTCTGCTGATTCATATTTTAGTTTCCAGCTGTTGGTTATATTGGGCAATATTAAAATGTTTTAAGTTTCTTAGATTTAGTAATATTTCCTGTCTGTAAAAATAAAGCTTTTTTCTTTTGCTTTTACCTAGTTCCAAAAATATGATTCTCTCCAAATGGCAATAGCAATGTGAAATTTCAACATGGAATTTCTTAGCACTGAAGACAAAAACATTCTGCCTCATGCATGAGTCCTTCTCTCATTTATATTTGCATTTTCTCTTTCTGCTCTTAATTAATTATATTGATTGTAGAAGGTCCATGGAGACTGCAGACTTCACTCCTCAAATATTTCTTTTCACACTTTCCCATTTTAGTTCCAAAATTGAGATTTTCTTGTGGATAGCCTTTCCTTTATGGTTCATTTCATCCTCCCCTACTCTCCTGAAATGACTGATGAGAGTGTCATGGGTTGGGGGTGGATGGGAAGAATTTGTCCCTTGCACGTTTGCTTGTTGACATCTGCGCTGAGAACCACCATGTCACTTTCATGTAATCTATCAATAATCACAAATTTTGACTACTTCTGGTCTGCCCTGGGTTTCAGGTGGTCACCTTGAGGGTTTTTAATTGATTCTGTATTTTGTTGAAACTGATGCTGCCTACTCGTTGTGCACAAAGTAGATGGGAAGGGGAGTCAAATTTTAATACCTCAGGTAATATTAATAAGCTCTTTTTTCAGAGCTTTATTTTATGTTAGATATGAAACATGGATATGTAGATGCTGTCGATTCCTTCTTCAGCTGTGACTGCTGACAGAGTGAGTTTACCTAGCACAGCTGGTCGGCGTATGAGAAGAAACTCTTTCTTCAGATCTGTAGGGGAAAGACCAGACCTATTGCTTGTTACACTGGGAGATCCTTTTATGTGCGCACGCAGAAGTGTAACATGGTCACGCATTCACTTACAAGTCACAAGGATTTGAGGGGTTTTACTACAGGAAAGGAACGTGATGAGGGGGTTATCTGTTAGAAGAACTTTTGATTTATGAGGTTATGATCATTCTTAATTATGGTCTAATTTTTTATATATCTTCGATTAGCTGAAGAGGATAAAATCTCTGCCTTTGGAACATTTTACTGAATACTCTAGAATACCAGCTTTATCGTAGAGCTTCCCATGGTTGTTTTGTGCCTTTTTAGCACAGCTTTCCAGCTTTCTGAACTGTCAGAGTCACTTAAGCTTTGCACTAACAGTACAGTGTTGATCCTATTGAAAGGCTGAAGCTGTCCAATGAAGAAATCAGGCAAGCAATCTTGAAGATGGATGAACAAGAAGACCTAGCAAAAGATATGCTTGAGCAGGTGAGAAAGATTACAGTCAGATATATCTTATTCTTAAGTCCTTCACTGCCTTTCCCCCGCCCCTACCCAACTAAAGTGGATATATGTACTGTCTCTACTGGTATGTCTGCAAATCTGAACTTGGTCCTAACATGTCAGTGGAACTTCAAATGGGAGCATGAGAAAAGTATTTCCCAATGGTGTAAAATATACGTCCCTCATGTAACTATTTGTATCAGGTTGATTCAGTTACAGTTTTCTCATCTTGATGCAAAATATGCATGAGTACAGCTGGTACGAGGTTGACCTTTCACATCCTCTCTTCTCACCTGTGACTTGCCCATAACTTTTCCCATCTTTTTATACTGCTGATTGATTTTTGTTCTTTTCCTTAACTTCTCTTCTGTGGCTGCAGCTTTTCCATTGGGAAATGCCATGAATCAGGCCACGTAGGTCAATGGTTAGAGCTGGGACGAGGAGGGATCTTGCATTTGAAATCAGATGGTTAGAAAGGGAGTCAGGGACTTCTGTCCCCTGCAGTTGGTTCACTGCATAGCTGGTAGGGAAGAACAATCCACAATTAAACTGCCATTACCCAATTTTCCTCTTTTATAGGTGGTGAAAGATAATGCAGTGACCAAAGACGCATATAATGTTATAATTCTAAACTGCCTGACAAATGTGATTCCTTCTTTGTGTGCAGTCACACTATTTAGCCATGTACAAAAAACTTTTTCATTTTGGAAATGTATAGCCTGCTTGTCATGTTATCTAAATGCTTGCAGCACCTCTAGAAGTCACTGGAAGCTTCTGATGCTCCATACCTTTGAATATCGCATTTTTGGGGGGTGGGATAACATATTAGAAAGTGGTAAAAAGCAAAGTGCTTGCTGTGCCTTGTGAGCAGTTTGTGTGTGTGTGTGTGTGTGTGTGTGTGTGTGCTGAGGCCATGTGTATGGTAGTATTTATAGCCATACTAAAGCACAACTACCATCAGATATGTCAAAAATCTGTCAAAGTATGAGCTTTTAAGGTCAGCATATGAATAGCAGCCAGTGTCAGGCACATAGCCAGTTGCTTGGTTGTTGTTTATTGTTTCAGTGGAGGAGGGCAGGCCCAAGAGATAGATGGAGCTTTGTGTGCACCCTAGGATAGGCATGATGGGTACTTCATGCTGAGTGGGATACATCCTGCTCTTGTTTGCACCAAACTCCAAGTAACGCTGTGGGAATCAAAGTTCTCTCTGTACTTCCCCTTGGGTAAGTTGCAGTAGCACTTGGCCTTTAGGACTTAGAAATGGGAAATTCCCCATAGAATTAGAAATTAATCCAACGGGGTCAGTGAGGGATAAAGACAGAACAGCAAGCAAAGGTTTAAAAAAGGTCAATTTTGTAGCCACAGCTGCACTTTTTTTGAGTCACGATCACATGGTTGAGTTGATGTAATGCTTCCCAATGGTAGCAGAGAAATCTGAGGCCCCCTTCTCTATCCATCAGGTTTGTTTGTTCCTTTCTGTCCCTCTTTCCTTTTCCCTGCATCTCTCATTTCAGTGTTTGGTTTGTGTTTGCCACTCTAGCTGCTGAAGTTCGTTCCTGAAAAGAGTGATACCGACCTATTGGAGGAGCATAAACACGAAATCGAGCGCATGGCCCGGGCGGATCGTTTCCTCTTTGAAATGAGCAGGTCTGTTTGATACATTATGGGAAAACACACTGAGGGCTTCTTGGAAGCAGCTGTAATGGTTATTGAAAATGGATCATCTGGCACTGAGGGGGAATGTGCAAGAGATTGTGGGCCAGCATTATACCCTGAATTTGCCAGAAGCCCACAAATGTTACAAACGTTTCCGTTCATTACACAAACTTTTTATTGATGATAAGTGTTCTCGGTGCTGTCATTTAAGGACCAGTCCCCTGATGACAAGCAGAAATCTCCCTCCTCTGCCTAAACTTGTTCACACAAAAAGGAACTCAGATCCAACTGTCAGATGTAGTGTAGCCAGCGGTCAGGATTTCTTATACATCCCTTTTTCCATCCAACTATTCCATCTCCTCATCCTCTGATGCTCTTTCCTATTCCAACTTTGTTACACCCCAATCAGGATTAGCATCTTTTTCTGCTAATTGAGATACAGCTGGCACCTCCTGTGACTATCATATTTTGAGAGCAATGGGTATTCTTCCAGCTCCTTTTCCACTATGATCAAAACATGCTTTTCCTTCTATTTTCATAACAAAGTTGATTACATAGTGTTAGATGTTGGCACTGTGTCTGTAATCCCATGGATGGGCCTTGTGGGACTCAGCATCCCAACTGTTAGAACATGTAGGCAGCATACCGGCCCTGGGCTTCAAAATACAGTTCCAGTTCAGTGTTGGCTTTCCTCTACCCTTCTTGCAGGATTGACCACTATCAGCAGCGGCTGCAAGCATTATTCTTTAAGAAGAAGTTTCCAGAGAGGCTTGCAGAAGCAAAGCCCAAAGTGGAAGGTACGGTTACAGCTTTTGCTAAGGGTTGGGTAAGGGGGCGGGAAATGTCAAGAGAGGCTTGTGTTCAAAGAGGGTGCTGTCACACGCTTCCTAGGTTGTGGAACCAGCAAGTCCAAAGCACGTCAGGTGCTAAGAAATAAACTCTGACACTTTTTGCATCCAGTGTCTTAATAAAGTCAGTTTCATGATTGTTACACTGCAAATAGGACCTAACAGATGTAGCAGCGTACGACCAGGCTATGCTGAGCTGCCACACGCTTTCAGGGCCTTTCTGTGCAGATCAGCCTTCTCTTCTCACTCCCAAGTCCTTGTACCTTCCCTCTCCATGAGGCAGTTACAACAGCTGCCTCAGGAACCATTCTGGAAATGTGTAACTACAAGGAGGGGGCTATATGGCTTCTGTGCTGCATCCATGGCTATTGCAGAGAAGAGGTTAGCGTATTCTACATGGCATTTTCAGATGAGGCTATGCTTTTTGAGCATGAGGTCCAGAAGATTAGCCTTGCCTCTGGGTTCAGAAGAGCATCCTACAGGCTAGACGTAGTGCAACTCCAGTTGTTCTGGGTCTGGGCACGTGGCTGTGGGAAGGACAGTGCACGCACAGGCTGTGTTGCAGCATTTGCTGGGCGATAATCAGATGGGTGTTGTAGGGTACTTTGAATTATGGACCCAAGCATGTTATGAACAGCCACTGTGCAATACCCTGTTCTTTTTTTTTTTTCTCTTTTCAAGCCATTCTTCTGGCATCCAAAGAACTCATCCGAAGCAAGCGTTTGAGGCAGCTCCTGGAGGTAGTTCTGGCCTTTGGGAATTATATGAACAAGGGCCAAAGGGGAAGTGCATATGGCTTCAAGGTCTCCAGCCTGAACAAAATTGCAGACACCAAATCCAGTATAGACAGGTAAGTTAGAAGGCTACAAATGAGTTGGGTACTGTGATGCTGCATCATAGTAATGAAAGTGGGTTTTGTTTGGCTTTAGCTCTGGAGACCTTTTAAAATAATGTCTTATTTGGCATCTAAGTAGTGCTTTTCACTCTAAAAGATCCTGCAGCAGTTATGACCAGCTTTTAACACAGCACTCAAATTCTTTTGCTTCTTTGGATAATGCACATCTGTTGTTGGACTGTGTTTTTGCAACATTGTGCAAAGATGACAAAATGTAGTATTTCACAAATAAATTAAAAAAATTTGGGGGGCAGGGACGGATTTTGATGGAATTTGCCCTTTATACCGAAGTTTTATGGCGATGGTTTTGCAAAAAGGAAAACAAAAAATTTCTGACCACAGTTTTATGTCTCCTGTGAAACATGGCATATGTTTCTGATGCAGGACTGTCATAAACTGTCTCTCTACCTACACCAGGCACAGCTCAGAGAGACTGAGCCTGGCTGTTTCGAGAGCAGTTAAAAGAAAATAGCTTGGTTTGGGAAGGTAGAACTTACTATTTACAGACATGGGCTGCTGGTCTTTATAGTGCTGCCCTGTGTTTTGCTCCACATTCCCATACTGGTTCTGGAAATTAATCCAGCTGGGACTGGGGAAAGAAGACCACATCTGGGCTCCAGCAGCACTCAGGTTTTGCTTGGAGCTCTCCTATACTGGTTCTTACTAACTTGCACCTTCCTTGACTTGTAAGACCTGCTGAGACCACAGTTGTGGTGAAATGACTTCAGGTTGTGACAGAATGAATAATGGCAGTAAGAAGCCATAGGAAGTTCATCCCTACCTAGTAGAGTTTGAACTAACATAGTTCTGTTTTGACTACCACGATGTCCTTTCTGTATTCCAAGGCTAACACTTGTGTAGCTAGTGTTGAACAATTTTTTTTTTTCCTTAATGTAGCTTGGCTTGATTTTCCACATATTAAATGTCCTGTGCAGATTCTGTTCTCCCACTGGTTCCCAGCTTCGGATCTGACCTACGTGAAGCAGCGGCCATCTGCTATCTTGCCTGTCAGTTAACCACATAGCACCCACATCAAGTTGGCTGTTCTCTCTGCATGCAAAATCCACTGATGCTAAATTCATAATTTACTTTACAAATTTTCTCCTGCATCTCTCAAATATCTTATTTCTACCCAGTCATACTTGCGCTGCTGTTGCTTTTGTAGTAGTGTGCTCGACTGCTGCTCCTAATTGTAGCTGTGTCATTGCTATTGGAGTTTCCTTCCCAGCTTTTCAATCTTCAAGAACCTTTCCTCTTCTTAGTTAAGTCTTGGGTTTTTTCCAGGTTGCCTCTGAGAACAACTTAGTCTCCATAATAAGTTAATGTCACTTTAATACTATTGGTTGTTTATTCTTTGAAGTATTGGGGGACAAACTGTATTCTGTGTTACACAATTTTCTGTTGCATCATCTCAAATGGATGGAAACATGCTGGTGCTTTCAGAATAAATCAAGGCACGACATATTTCTTGAGTTTTTAGGAAGGATGGTTCATAAAGCTAATTCTTTTTAGTCTATGATACTTTTCTTTCAATAACAGTGCTGCAAACTGCTGATAGATTGTTTGTTTTGTTCATTCAAGGACATTTCTTACCCAAGTATTTTTCACTGATTTGTCACAATCCTCCCACCATCCTTTTCCTTCTCATTTCTTCCTTTTTTTTTTTTAGGAACATTACACTGTTGCACTACTTAATTATGATCTTTGAAAAGAATTATCCAGATATCCTAGATATTCAGTCTGAGTTGCAGCATCTTCCAGAAGCAGCAAAAGTCAAGTAAGTCCAGTGCTATTGCTTGTTTCCAGAGCCAGAGTTCCCAGTGACTTCTGTTAACTTAATCATCTTTTTTTTTTTTTTTTTTTGTTACTGTCTTCTAAACTCCCAGCCAGCCTCTCTGCTGAAATGCCTTTGCTCCCATCCTTGGTGTCATTCAGACGTACATCAACAGAGAATTTTGGTCCGAAAACATTTGTGGATAATGAAATTGACAGCTTTATTCAAATATGCCCATATCTATTTTATTTCTGAGTCAGATTGTAGCTAGACTGATGGTTGTTTGTCATTTTCTCACCGTATTCTATAGTTGTTCATCTAAGTTCCGTGCTATTTTTTCTGGGTAATCCCCAAAAGTAGTACCATTTTTTTCTTTCCAAAGCACAGCTCAAAAATTCCTTTTCATATTATTTGCCCAGCCATGATTCTTTGTATAGGGAACTACTCCAGCTAATGAAAGACAAGCAAAAAATAAATATAGGCTCACACTTAAAGGCATTTATTAAGCCTTTCAAGATATAAACTGCTACTCACCAAATACTTGGAGGAGATGCTTGCTGATTCACAAATAGGTACTAACTAGTTACCTGGGAATGTAAAGTAATTTTTTCATACAAGTCCTAGAAAAAAAACCTCTTGTTTGTATATGGTGAGCAGAAATTCAGTGCAACACTGAGAGTTATATGCTCAGTTACAATGTAAGATTGCAAGGACTACCATATGGTAGAAATGCAGATGGAAAAAACAATGTTTGGACTGTGAGGTGGACAAAAATCACATGTAAATGTACTGCTAATGGAATTTAGTAGCTAAGTGGCACAAAGATCATGTGTAGAGATAATCTGAGACAACAGTAACGTGTATGCTAAAGCTGTGGTCCTTGCTTACATGTCAGCCAGTTATTGCAAGCTGGCCATGTGGCATATGCCCAGTGCTGGAGGGTCAGGCTCAGCTCACAGGGCTGATGTTCTGAGGGCAACCCCCCACTTCTTCCCACAGAAATCCCCATCTTCAGTGTGACCACTGGTGAGCAGGGTCTGCTTTGTCTTACATCTTGTACAAAAAGCAGCACAGAGCATTAACAGACCCCTTCCCTTCATTTCCCATCATCTGGCATGGCTGGTACCAGAGGCCGGATACCAGACTTGATGGGCCAGTGGTCCGCTCTGCTGCACAGTTCCTGTATTCCCGTGTAACACTGCTCTTTTTGTTTTATCTGCTCTGTGTCTGTCTCCTGTGCAGCCTGGTGGAGCTGGAGAAGGAAGTCAACAACATAAAGACTGGATTGAAAGCTGTTGAAGCTGTAAGTATCTGAAGGTTTCCAAACTGCTGTACTTAAAATATCTTGCTCACAATCAGGGGCACTATATATTTTATGATAAGAGAAAGTGGGCTTTCTTTTTCTGTTCCTTTCTCTTCCATTCCAGAATGCATTAACCAAGAAAAAACAAATAAAAGCTTCTCATGTGGAGCTCCTGCTGATGATCTTAGGCGACTTAAGCCTAATGAAAAGCTTGTTTGATCTCAGCCTGGAAAGTAAAAGGACAGTTTGACAAATGGCATGCACTGAAAGAAGAAAGAGAATTCTTTCTCTTTCTTGTTGAGGGATGGCTAGCTGCTCGCACAAGTGTTTCACATGGCTCTTGGAGTCGTAGTGAACAGGTAATGCACAGTTACATGCAACCCTAACCTATTCTAAGCACTCTTTGGGAAGGCAAGGAAAGAGACAAAGATGAGGGAGCTGATTTGGCAAGCAAAGCAACAATGGCATTTTTTCCTGCTACTAATGAAAGCCTTTTAGTCTGAACTTTTAGGTTACCTGTGTTCAATTTGTACTTGGGTAGTGCAGAGCCTTCTGTCTCAACAGAGAACAGTACAGAGGGTGCATTGATGCAGTTATGCGTACTCAATTTTAAGAGTTAAATGATGAGGAATGGGCCTAAATGCTCCCTGGAGTTCATGTGCCAGCTGTGGTTCCCTCCTTTAGTTAACAGGTTGGGTTTCTGTGTGGGGAAAGACTCCAGCCTTCCTGAGGCAGGAGAGCACAAAGTGGGTCACTGTGTTCAGTGGCAGAAGGTAGGAACTCTGATAATCATTTTCCTCTCATGCCATTGACATATGCATGGCCTTCAGCAGCCCTGCACATTTGCTTCCTCTCTGTGAAATGGCAGCTACAAATACCACCCTCTCAGAAGGGCTGATGTGAGGAATGGCAAGTTGGTGTTCACAGCAGTTAAAAAAGTAAAGATGAAAGGCTAAAGGCACTCTGTTGTCTCTGTCCCTTAATGTCTCTCATTGTCTGCACATATCAATATATTCTAACCCTAAGAACATCCTTCTCTCTGCAAGTATAGGAACAAAATCCTACATTCAGGTTGGTGCTGGCATCACTTGAGTGTTGGATAAGCTGAAGAAAAGGTAGTGCTGAGAAACAAGGCAGAGGTCTTTAGAACTCTAGAGAAGGTCCCAGCCATATTTAGCTGCTCTTTGCCCTTTCAAACAAGGGTTTATTAGCTACACTTTTCAGTGCTGCTCTGTGTTTAGGATGTGTCTATTTTTCAATTCATGTCAGTTGAATGCTAGTGGAGGGTTCCAGATGGGGACCATTCTGCACTGGGACTGCTGGTGAAGGGAACAGTTGTTGGGAATTGCACTGGGTGGTTTCTGTGCAAGGATTACTTATTTACAAAGAACTAACCCTGTAGCCTCCAGTCTTTCTCATCTACTATGAGACAGGCAGTGATGACTTCATTTTTCTTTCACCTGGCCAGAATTTGTGTTAGTTCTGTGGGTAAGGGAAGGGATCTTTGTCTTGTCAGCGGGCCCCAGGCTGTCTGGCTGTCTCCAGCAGTTCATCCCGTAATTAGGCAGTGATCCTCCTGTGAACAACCAAACTTTCCAGACCTTATTTTGGGATTGTTGGGGTAAGCGAGAATGCAGTAACAAGAGATACTGCTACATGTATGGAGTGCAGTGTTTGGGAATTAAAAGCACCTGTAAAGGGAAGGTTGACGTGGAGATCATGACAAGGAGAGAGGCCTAGTTTTGGCTGGGACAGAGAATTGGCCCCATTGAAATGTGAGTACCTACTTCTGTTTTGCTTGCTGTGATGGGGATATTTGTCCTTTTGCCTTTGCAGCCGATTTTCCTGCTCTTTCCCATACACGGGTTCCATGGGCAACCTCTCCTTGCCATTCAATCACCATCTTCCCTCCTCAGTCTTCTCCCTGCCATGGTATTTTTCATATGGGGCTGCCAGCACCTCCCAGTCTGTTTGCTCAATTTGTGGTTTTCTGGTGTGTAAAAAAGCAGCACTATGGCAACAATAGAAGATCTCTGTCAGGTGGAAGGGGGAGGAGGGGAAGGTGTGATTCTTGATTCCATTCCAGTGTGTTCTCACCACAGCCTTGGCTCCAGTGACTGAGAAGTTTCTTCAAGGACCCTTAAGAATAGAAAGCTAAAAATAGTTCTGCAGTCAGATGTTCTTAAAGGTACTACGAACCCTTTGGTCCCTTCCTGGACCTGTAGCTTCTTTGTAAGAATAAGACATACTCCTCCTTTGACAAGCAGCTGTTGCCTTTGTGTGGGGTGCTCCCAGAAGGAGAGCTAAGTGGTTCTTGGTCTCCTCCAAACCAGGAAGTGAATTCTGTCAGCAGAGGCCCTCTCTCACACAGCAAGGAGATTGTAATCGCCACCTGAGAAACCACGGCCATGGCTGAATCATTTTATCTCTCTGGAGAACCAGCAGCCCAGCCCACAAGGGGCATTGGTAGCTTCTGCTATTGTGCTGTTATGACTAGTATAGACCATTTCTAAAAGATACAGAGGAGTTTCCTGTTCTCTAGTATTGCTCTCAGTCCGATTACATAGTCATGCTGGTAACTTGTGTGGGTTTTTTACTTTGGAAGAATTATTCTGCAGGGAAAGACTGAATTTGAAAATGAAGGGCAGACCACCTAATCTCAATGTTACTTTGCAAAACATTGCTCTCCAGTAACAGTCCCAAATGCCAGAGCTTTCAACAGTGAGCAAGAGGACAGAACTGTGTGGTCGGTTGACCTTGGCTGGAAGCCAGGTGCCCACCAAAGCTGCTCAGTCACCCTTCTCAGCTGCACAGGGGAGAGAAAATATAATGAAAGGCTCATAGGTCAAGTCAAGGACAGGGAGAGATCACTCACCAATTACCATCATGGGCAAACAGACTCAACTCAGGAAAATTAATTTATTACCAATCAGATCAGAGTCAAGTAATGAGAAATAAACCCAAATTTTAAAACCCCTTCACCCACACCTTCCTTCTTCCCAGGGTCAACTTCATTCCCAAATTCTCTACCTCCTCTCTCCCAGTAGCACAGAGGGACAGGCAATCATGGTTGCAGTCAGTTCATCACACATTGTCCTTGCTGCTCTTTCCTCTTCAGGGATATGTCTTCTCACACTCTTTCCCTGTTCTAGCATGGAGTCTCTCCCACAGGAGACAGTCCTCCATGAACTACTCTAACATGGGTCCTTCCCATGGTCTGCAGTTCTTTACAAACTGCTCCAGCATGGGTCCCTTCTATGGGGTACGGATCTACAGGCCAGACTGCTGCAGCAGTGGGTCTCCACAGGGTCAGAGGTCCTGCCAGCAAACCTGCTCTNCTCTTTCCTCTTCAGGGATATGTCTTCTCACACTCTTTCCCTGTTCTAGCATGGAGTCTCTCCCACAGGAGACAGTCCTCCATGAACTACTCTAACATGGGTCCTTCCCATGGTCTGCAGTTCTTTACAAACTGCTCCAGCATGGGTCCCTTCTATGGGGTACGGATCTACAGGCCAGACGGCTGCAGCAGTGGGTCTCCACAGGGTCAGCGGTCCTGCCAGCAAACCTGCTCTGGCATGGGCTTCTCTGTCCAAGGGGCCACAGGTCCTGCCAGGATTCTGCTCCAGTGCAGGCTTCCCATCAGCTCACAGCCTACTTTGGGTGCATCCACCTTCTCCACCATGGTGTCCTCAATGGGCTGCAGATGGATACCTGCTCCACCACCAACATCCATGAGCTGCAGAGGGATAGCCTGCTTCACAATGGTCTGCTCCATGGGCTGTAAGGGAATATCTGCTCTGGTTCCCGGAGCACCTCCTCCCCTTCCTTCTTCACTGACCTTCAGAGTTNCTCACAGCCTACTTTGGGTGCATCCACCTTCTCCACCATGGTGTCCTCAATGGGCTGCAGATGGATACCTGCTCCACCACCAACATCCATGAGCTGCAGAGGGATAGCCTGCTTCACAATGGTCTGCTCCATGGGCTGTAAGGGAATATCTGCTCTGGTTCCCGGAGCACCTCCTCCCCTTCCTTCTTCACTGACCTTCAGAGTTGCTCCTCTCACGTATCTCTCCAGTTGCAATTGCTTTTGCGCAGGTTTTTGGGTTTTTTCCCCTTCTTAACTATGTTACCCCAGAGACACTACCACTGTTGCTGATGGGCTTGGCCTTGGCCAGTGGCGGGTCCATATTGGCTCCGTTGGACGTGAGGGAAGCTTCTAGCAGCTCCTCACAGAAGCCACTGTGTGTAACCCCTCTACTACCAAAACCTTGCCACCCAAACTGTTGTACTCACCTGCTTAGGGGGTGGGGGAATAGAGCAAGTTTCAGCTAAATCTAGCTTAAAAATTAGAACAGGAAAGAGTAGATGAAAAAAGTATATATAATTCTTAGAAGCATGTGAAGTGATATTTCCTGTGCTTGTAAGGTCCAATTAAAAGTGATTGTAACATAGAGACAATTCAGTGCAAAGTGATGTAACCGAGTAATGCTTTTGGGACCATCCCTTGTGATGTGTTAGGAAAACCGAAGAAGAGGATGTAATATAACTCAGGGGAAGTAGCATTTCTTTATTGTGGCCTTTTCTCTGGCCACTTGCTCATTGCTTTTCCTGCCCCTTTTCTGCCTTGTGGTCTTCCTGTGTAGTGGTTACGGTCTCTTCAACTCGCTTCAGTCCAGAAGATCATATCTGATTCTAGATTGTCGATAGCTAAAGTCATTCTTTGCATTCAGCAGCACTGTGGAGCAAATCCCAAGGAGTTTCTCACCACAGATTCTTTCAAACCTACCCAGTTGGCTCTGCAAACCAGTATTTTGATGGCCAGTAACAGAGAGCACCAAACATGCATGTAGCTGGAGTTGCAGCCAACATAAAAATATGTTTTTCCAAAGGGAACAGAGGGTCAGATTGTAACTTGACCTGCTGTTTCATGCTGCTTTCCCTACAGAGAAAGTAAGGCTTTATCGTTACCACTGATTATTCAGCTGAGAATCAAGATGAGGTCCAGATCACGATTTCATTGTCCCCATGAGACTGTCAACAGCACACAAGCCATGCACAGGCATGGGACACTGCCAGTCTTACTGTAACCTAGTCATTTTGAGGAGCTCTGTAGCTCTTTCCATGCCACAAGCATGGGGAACAGAGGAATGGAAGAGACAGCATGCCTTAAAACAAAATTTAAAAAAGCAACTTGAACCAGAAAGAAAGAATCTTACAATATATATTTTTCTTTCTGTAAGCAATGGACAAAGAGAGCTTAGTTTCATATGGTTTTATTTCTGTCTGTTCCCCCCCCCATCCCCCCATCTTATCACAACAGCCCTAGTTTATAGCGTTTATGACATCCGAGCTAATGCTTATTAGTTAGTAGGGTGCTGGCAAATGTTGCACCTGACATCCTTCTGCTTGTTCTTCCGTTGGAGAATCAATGTTGACATCTTTTTGCCAGCAAACTAGTGCTTTTCAGAGAACTAAAGGGGAGATCTGGAGCTGGGAACTATGTCTATTATTCACACATGTACACATTTCCCCAAATATACAACCTTTTGAATCACCATGAGAAGAGACAATGGAGGGAAACTCTCAATTAAAAATTCCAAATTTACTAGCTGCACAATCCAAGTTCTCTGTTATTTGTCATTTTGCACAGGGAAAAAAAAAGTTCAGCGTTTCATGTACTTGATGCTTAACTTATTTAGTTGCTCTAGAAATTCAGCATGTTGATGGCTTTCTTGGGAGTGGTTGTTGTTCGAGGATAAAGAGGCCCATAACTAAGACACTCCTTCATCCCACCTTAACTTTCCCCATCACACTGAAAAGGCAAAACCCTTGACTTAGTGAGAAAGTAGTTTCTGAGTTACAGCTCATGCCTGAGGAGTGGTAGCACAGCATGCTCTGCACTGAGTGAAATGGATGGGCTTCCCTGTTCTTTGTCAGTGAGGAATCTTTGGCACTTTCCTGTCTATATCTCTTACTTCTTCTCTTTCAGGAACTGGATTATCAGAAGAGACGCATGCGGGAATCAGGTGATAGATTCGTTCCTGTCATGAGCGATTTCATCACTGTGGCCAGTTTCAGCTTCTCTGAATTAGAAGACCTTCTCAACGAAGCTAGAGACAAGGTAAGAATACCCTTTGAAGTGTTTGGGGTTTCAATCAAAAGTCTGAATCAAAATGGACATTTGTGCTCCATTTCTTACCTAAAAACTCACCTTTGTGTAGTTTGGTAACCCTAAATACCTGATCTGCTTGACTACTTACTGCTTCTCTGTTACTCCTTGTATTTCATTACAAGGACACAAATCCCAAACACGCATGGTTTGTCCAATGCTCTTAGATCCTTCTTACACAGCCACGTGCAAATTACTCCTGCTGCTACCATCATTTTGTCCCTTTGCTGTCTGCATCTCCATTGCCAGATTTGCACAGCTGAGGATGTGCTTGTTCTTTTCTGGTGATTGAAGTCTGGCACTAATCCCTCTGTCTCTTAGCTGAATGAAGAAGAATTTCTGTGAAAAGTTTTGAAGCGTATGAAAATGTTTAGAGAAGAGCAAGTTCTAAAGTAAATGATACGCAATGGCAAATCTGCCCTTGTTGGCTGGCATGTTAAAAGTGCTTGGCTTTATGAAGCAAAAGCGTTATTTCTTTTTGATTGAATTGTTTCCACCGCTGGTGTCAGCCCTTGTAGGGTTAGGGGACCTATTGCATTATTAATGAGACCTGTGCCTTTGGGTTTGGTAGGCCTTAGACTGTGAAGGATAGGCAAAATATGGGCTGTACTCACAGTAAGACTCCTCGCTCATCCAGCTGCCCCGCAGTAACACCATTCTGTGATTCAAAAACACTTCCGTGCCGTGGAGATAACATTGGTAATGCTGGCTTGCAGCTGCAGCACCAGGAGCTACTAGCTGTCACCAGGGCAGTAGTTGGTGAGGCATGCTGAAGGCCAAGCTGGGAACACTAATACTTGTTAACATTGTAAGGAAATTTTGTGGGGAATGACCTGCCTTATTTTTTCATTTTTCTCATGTTTGAGATGATTCAAACCACCTCCAACATAACAATGTCCATACCATATTGGCTTCATAATGACAAAACCAATGTTTTACATTCTGTGCCTCCACTAAATTTACTGAGAAAAGCTCAGTTTTCCATGGTTTGGTGGCTTCTGTTTTACGACTTCATTATAGTTAGGTGCACGTTTCTGGAAGCTAATTCACTGTCTTTGGCTTAGACTACCCGCTTTTGGTTTGGTGTTACAGATGGTGGTGGTGGTCCTTTCTTTCAGTGCACTAGGACAAAAGCCAGTCAGGAGTTAAAAACCAGCAAGTGGTACATGTCCAGCACAGCAATACAACTCTTCTTGATCAGGAACTTGCAGGAAAATGCCATTCTTTTGCTTTAAGAATAACCAGAGAATCTCCCTACAGACGGACCGATATGTCTGGAAGTTGTTGCACACTTTTTTAGACATAGCCAACATATAAAGCACTTGACATAAAGAGATGGTTTATTTTAATGACTATAACATGCTTAGGAAATGTTTCTCTACCTTCTCCTCACACACCCTTACTATGTTTGAACACATGCCATTCCAACTTCTGTTCAACCTATGGCTTTGGTTCTTCCACTGGCAAAAAGCTGCTTTTGGACTCCTGAAAGGGAACTGTCTGTCCTTACCAATGCTGAGCTATTTCTCATGTTTGCCTCATTATTTTTCCTCTCTCTTCTTCCTCTTTTTTTCCCCCCTCTTTTCTTAAAAAAGAAAGAAAAAAAAAAGAAAGAAAAAGGGAGAGTAAAAAAAACCCTGGAAATTTTCAATAAACCAGATGTGCTTTGCAAAGCCTATAACATCTTCCAACCTCAGTGGGCTCTCTGTGTTTGTTGAATCACAAGCTCTTTTTGTACCATGGAAACCTACTATAACTAGCCAATTAAAGGAAGAGAGGGACCAAGACATCTGATTATCCTGTTCCTTTTTGATTTCGCAAAGCAAATTGGGGGAAAAAAAGAGAAAAGAAAAAAGGCAGTGGGAGAGGGGGGACTTTTAAAAATACCATAATGAGCCCAGGAAGAATTGGTCTGGTGCAGAGATTTATTAATAATAACGAAGCCCTAGTATTAACAGCTGGAGTTGGATATCCTTCTAAATATAGATGTGGCTAATTGATGGCCATGAGTTAATCGGAGCCATGTTTCCTCAGCTGGCATTTAAAACAATGTAAATTATCTTTTCAAACCTAGGGAAGTTCTTTAATTTTTTAAAATTACTTTAGTATTAGCAAAATTAATTTCATTATTCCTTTAAGCTATGGAAACAATCCATTACCAAGGTGTGGTGCTGACCTTCTCCATAGAGGACATTTTTCACGGTCCCATGCAGTATTTTTTTTGGCCTTTTGGCTTAAAGAGGACAATTTCCAGTTAGCAGCCATGGTGAGGAAGTGATAATTTAAATTTAAAGGGCCAGTCTGTCAGATGCAGGCATCCACGTTTGCAGAGTGGGCCTGGTAACTGTACTTATCTTCATGCAGTAAACACATGGCTTGGTTAAGAACTGATTGAAAACTTAGACCGACTCTTTAAACAGGCTTCCTAGCACAGCTGGTTCTTGTTCAGTTTGTGTTTTTCTCACTTTCAATACCACTTTATAAGGGAATATATAGATTAGATCAAGGGATAATGTTTTCTGCCATTTCCCATAAACTGGAAAGTGGGGGCAGGAGAAAGTGAAATTGTGCCCTGGAATCCTTTACCAGTTTTTATGTGTTTGAACAGATGAAAAATTGACTTTTTTACATTAGAAAAAAACAGAATGGGGTTGAATTTTGTTTGTGATTTCCACCCCCCCCCCCCCCGTGTTTCCTGTGGGGAAGCAATCAAAATGCCCAGGCAGAGGAACAGTGACCTCCCATGGTATGAATTTTATTTTCCTACTTGAAAAAGGTAACATTTACCCTATGTGAAGCTTTACAACATATTTAAATGCTGACAGGTATGAACTTAGGTCACTAGACTGCTTCATAACTGTTCTTCTTTGAGCTTGGTTTATAACAAACCTGTTTTTAAAATGTTTTGGATCTTCCTAGAAGAACCGTCTGCTTAGTCAGCAGCTGCCATTCCTATGATGAATATCAAACTTAATCCTCATTATCGAGGCATGGTGGAAGCCACTGCCTGGGCAAAGCTGATGAGAAGGGTAGGAAAAGTGTCCACCCCCGAAAATTCTTGTATCAGCTCCTCTCAAGTAGCATGTTTATCATCACGGAGACTGGAGTTCAGACTATGCACACACATTTAAGAAGCTTAGCACAGCAGGTAGGTGAATGCCAAAATCCATTTAAGAACATAGTCATTAATGGCAGAGTGCTATGAAGCAGGCAGGAATACTGTACTGCAAGTGCCAGTGACAAGCTGTGCACTACCGTGATTTGTTTTGGGGACCAGTATTTTTGGTCAGCTGCTGGGACTAATGAATAAGGAAAGGAACAGGATGGAGACTGAGGAAGTCAAGACAAGGTGTGTTACAAAGGGCATGGGCAGGCACCACAGCCTGCTGTCAGAAACAGCCACTCAGTAAATAAATGATGCAGCTCTTGTACGCTACCTTAGAACTGCAGAGGCTTCAGAGAACAGTGGCATCTAACATATCAGAAATGTTTATAGCACCTGTGTCTTGATTTTGAGGCTGCAGTCACTTTTGAACTCCTAAGATAATCCTACAAGAGCATTTAGGCACAAGGAAAGCTGATACCAGTCCTGCCTGAAATTCTCTTGGGCTCTTTCCATCAGCTGATCTGAATCTGCCTCCTAAAAACAACAGATATTTGTCCAAACTGCCTTGATGTACAGGATGGGAGTCTTCATAACAGCAAGCTCAAGACTACTTGTCAGGTGAAGACTGTTCATGTTGCACAGCTATATGGTGTAATTCCTTTCTGCATTTGCTCAGGCAGCAGGAAATTTTTACCATGGCCCTTTTTCCTGTTCCTCATAGAGCCCTGTTCCTGCCATTTCCAGAGCTCTTCTGCCACTGTTTAACATTTCATTGGCAAGCACAGCAGAGAGTGTGTGCACTGCTGCCCCGCTTTCCCTCTCCTTGCTAAAGCGGCTTTTTAAAATAAACAACTGTCTAAACGATTTGCTTTGGCAAGAGGATGAATTCAGTGGAAAGTTTGGCAGAGGAAGCGAAGCTGGCACTGAGCTTGTGGACCTGTTATATCATGGAGCCTGGGGGCCCCTATGGTGTGGAAATGAATTTTTTAATGAAAAAAAAAAAAGAGATACCATCCTGTATTACAGTGGAAAACCTGCTGAAAGACAGTTTTCCATCTTGCTTTTGCCCATGTCATCTGTCCCCAAATGACTTCAGGAATAAGCACGTTTCAGCCCTTGTTCCACGACATCAAAACGCATCACAAAATTCTGGGAAGCGTTCTGTGTGCCTGAGGACTTAGCTACAGATTTCCCAACTGTGCACAAGAGCCAGTGCTGCCTGACAGGGAAACTGCTCGTGTAGTGGCCAAGTGATTGGTACAGGGCGACACAAATCCTGTGGTACTGAGCAGAAAAGAGGTCTGGGGTCCATGGCACCTTGGCCCATGCCGCACTGTCTCTTGCGCCCCATGGCGAGGCGAGGCAGGCAGTGTAGTTTTAGCTGCTGTGTACAGGTAGGAGCCTGGGCTTCGTGCCCAGGCTGGGGAGGCTGACTCCAGCAGCTCGTTGCCCCTCATCCCAGCATCAGTGCTTTGAAAGAGCGCATGTGATGGCAGAACGGGAGCTACGGAGAAACAGAAGTAATGAAACCAGAGGGGTCCGTTGCAGTTTAAGCAGTGAAAAGGCAGCATGGGTCTTTTTACAATAGTGCATTAAATTGATGTAGTGCCCGACAGATGTCAACAACTGCTTTTTTGCCATTTCCTATATCAGATTTGTGGGGTGACAGTTTCAGTTCTGTAACGAATGGAGAAAGGAAGGCTCAGAGGGGGAGCATGAGCTCCCGAGACACATCATGGGCAGAATTGGCAACAGAGGCTGGATCTCCTGACTTTCCTTCCTCTGCTCTGTTAGCTTTTTTTCCAGAGGGGGTAGAGAAAGAAGGAAAATGTTTACCTCAGTGGACTGCAGAATTTCTCTTTTGTAGTTTCTTTTTGTATATCTAGCTCACAGATTTTTGCTTTTCATCTTTCATTGCTTGACAGTAAGTGATTGTGACCTGCTAAGCTGCATTAGAGGGCACCAAAGATAGGTTGTTCTCAAGAGCTGTCCTCTCTGCTGCTCAGAGACCACAACACATTTTACTCCTGAGTGTCTCTGGAAGTCTCCCAGGCTGCTGGGCCTTTCTGGCACAACAACATTGCTCCTTCTCTGAGCTGCAGTGGGGAGGCAGTGGCAAAAGCCCCTCTGTCAGTGTGACAAGAACTAGCTGGTGCTGGTAGCTGGGTGACAGGCCATGTGCGGAGCATTTGCAGGCAACACCACCCTCTAATGGAGATTTCCATGTGTGTAGGATCCAAGAGCCCCAGTCAAGGACCCCTTCCTTTGCAACCCCAGCCTCCCTAAGAGACTAGGAAACAGTATGGGACATTCAAGGGCTCCTGTGAGCCCCCTCCTCACCTTTGCTGTGCACAGGGGGATTGCGGGGGACAGAGACAGTGCATTGCTAGGTACAATGGCCATGTCTGCGGGGCTCCCCTTGGACTTCAGGCTTCACAGGAGGTGGACAAGTCTTCCTTCTAGCTGGCAGCTATAGTCACTGCTCTAATTTATGCCTTATTTTCAATTTTCACTGGAATTAACCACAAGTTAAGCGGGAAGAGAGTTCTGGGTAGCTCACCTCCTGTAAGCAGCGAGCTTCAGGTGCTATGTGTGTTCATGCAGCTATGCCTATGCCAAAGTCTTTCTCTGGCACACCTGCTCCCCTGGCTTGAGCAGGCAAGCTGAGAAAATATAACACATGGAGATGCTTTATCTCCCTCTGCAGTACTTACAGCCTGTATTATCTGTGCTGAAGAGCTGGTGCTGCTCCGTGACAGTTGCTCTGAGACTGCTGCACTTCCCTAAATTCAAACAGGTTGTGCATTACATACAGGGAAAATACATATATACAGAGAGGGGTGGGGAGAGGGAATAGGTGTGTATCTGTCCTGAGAGGTTTCAGAGAAAAGGAGTTAAAACAGAGAAGTAAGCTGTTGCTGTTTCCATATTCTCTCTGTGATTTGCTGCTGTAGTGCTTTCTTCAACTCCTGCCATGTTTGGTAGCTCAAAGCAACTTGCATTTCTTCCAACACTTCTGGGTTTGGATTTTTTCAGGCATTTTGGGTTTCTTTGTTTGTTTCTGGCTTAGAATTCAGCCTTTTTAAAGAAAAAAGAAGCTATTGCTTCAAACTGCTTTGTGGGCCTGGCAGAGAAAGCAGAGGAGAGGAGATGCTGAATCTCTCAGGCTGTGCCAGAAGGAAGCTGCTTTCCTTGGAGATTTCTTCCCCCTGCAGTTGACCGGGAAACTTTGTTTTATGCTTTACCTGGTACAGGGCCAGAGAGGTTTAGAAGACCTGCTTCCAAACTCATTTTGTCCTTGGGGTCAGAGCCTGAACTGTTTTTACTGTCTTCTCCATTCTGCAAGAGCACCCACCTAAGGAGAGGGAAGCTGTGCCATGTTAGTACGGGCTGAACACAGGCCCAAGAGGGTTTAAAAGCAGTCCATAGCCTGGAGAGTTTGGTTTGATAAATGTTGAGGTCTCTAAGGATGCCCTGCTGCCCAGCAGTGCCCTGTTGAAGGTAGGGGATCTGTGCCGGGGCACCAGTGTCACCAGGAATGTGTCGCTGGTGCTGCCTATTGCGAGGTGTGTGAATCAAGGCAGTTGGACAGTGATACAGTTTTTGTACATGTAGACTTGTATAGGACTTAGTGGACATGCCTACATGTACTGTTGACAGATTATGTGTGCATTTGAGTGCATTCTGGTGAGTACAGAGGCAGATTTGTGAGTGTGAGAGAGGAAAAAAGAGAGTACAACTACTGTGGGACTGATGTCCAAGAGCCAGGGACTGCTGTGAATTTACCATATCCCAATCAGGACTGCCCTGTGACTGAAGTCCTGCCAGTTGGCTGTCTCCACATGTGTCCTGCAGCCTCAACATTTGCCTTTTAAAATAAAAGCCACTTATGATGTGTTCACTCTCTTTTAAGTCTGCCTGGGAGCCCTGGCTGCTTTCCTTACCCCTTTCTCATGCCATGTCTGTCCATAGTCGCTTCTCTCCCAGGCAACACTGACTCAGAAGACTCTGGAGTGACGGATAACATGGCCAAAGGCTTCTGAGAGGACAGACTGTAACATTATTGGGGGAAAAAAAACCAACCCACAACCACAAACCTTTAGCTCCAGACATTTTAAAAGTGGATTTGAGGGGGATGTGGAAGGGGAAAGGATGGGCTAGAACTACTTGTTTGGTAGTTAGGATGGACTAAAACTGCTTATTTCCCTAACTAGCTCATTGTCTTCCACACCCCTGCTGTCCCACAGCTGCAGTTGAGAATTGGCCAGTCATCTTCTGAAATTACTCCATCACCCTCAGGCAGGAGGCACCTGCCTTAAGGAGAGGCACTTCTGTCACCGGCGGGTAGTTTCTGGTCCTGCCAAAGGAATACTCAGAGGGTACTGAAATACATCTGTGGTCACTCATAAGTTTTCCTTGCCATCTTCACCAAGCTGCCTGCCTAATTATTGCTCTTGTGTTTTTTGCCCCCTTGACAGTATGCCAAGGCACTGAAGCATTTTGGAGAGAGCGAAGGCAAGATGCAACCAGATGAATTTTTTGGCATCTTTGACACTTTCTTGCAGTCATTTGCAGAGGCCAAGCAAGATCTGGAGAATATGAGGAAGAAAAAGGAAGAAGAGGAGCGCAGGGCACGCATGGAAGCCATGGTGAGGACCTGGGCATGAGAAGGTGGTCCATTGCCTTTTCATGCCTCAAGAGAGAAAGTTTGAGAGTGCCAATTCCAAGGTCATGTGCTGTCACAAACTATTTTATGACCTTTGGTGTCATTCTCTTCACAAATTATGACATCTTTCCTGCTGGCTGTCCTGTCAGCTCTCAAGGGCATGTTTGGCTCCTAAATTGCCTTCTTTTGGATACAGATAGCAAATCTAGCCCTGCCTGTTCTGCTCTGGCACTTTGCTGAGCATAAAGAGGGCAGGTAACTGAGCTCCCTGGAGCTACCGTAGGAAAACTGAGGGCATCGTGTTGATGGTAGACCTATCCAATGATTTGTGAAATCAACAGTTCTGTTTCATTGCTCTGTGTTTATAACAAATTTCTCTTTCCAGAGTCAAGGCAGTGTGCCTTCCTCTTCCCAGTACTGCAATATGCTGCCTCCATCCAAACATAAGCTGTTTGGCCGACAGAGTTTCTGTTCATGTTCTGATATCTCACACAATCTTCATTCTCCAGTATTTTTAGCTTGTGGCTTTCTGGGGTTTTTCCTTTCTTCTTTTCCTTCTTCTGCAGGAGTGTAGCCTTTCTGACTGTCAATTTAGTTAGCTATGCCCCAAAACAAAGCTGTTTGTGACTATAATAGTGACCATGGTTGGCACAGACACATCCAAACTAAACGCACTAGCTTAGGTACTGTCAGCAGTGTAGGTGTGGCCACACTGAGGTCACTGCAAGCCTGGTCTCAGAAGCTGTGTCAGCATCATCTGTAGATTGTCGGTTGGGTACAGCTACTTGACTGGCACTATCCCACTGTAAAATTTGTGCAAAACAGCAGCAGCATAGACAGATCCCGTGTGTCCTCTTTGCTCCAGGGTTGTACTGCTTTGCAAGGCAAACATGCAGTGCTCCTCATCCTTCATCTCTCCTGCTCTCTGCTTGCCTGTGCAGAAAAAGGGAAGCCCAGCATGGTCACCTGTTGCTCTTGGCCTTGTGGATAAGATCCTGATCTCTTTTTGTTTTTCTTTTACTTCCCCTAAACGGTACTGATGCAGCTTAGCTGCTTCTTGGCAGTGTACCTCATGATCTGGCATCTCGGTTAACTAATCCTAAAGCTCTGTGTCTTTCTTCACAGCTGAAAGAGCAGAGGGAAAAAGAGAGGCGGCAGAAGAAAGCAAAAGCTGGAAGCATCTCTGAAGAGAGTGGGGAGTTTGATGACCTGGTGTCAGCATTAAGGTCGGGTGAAGTCTTTGACAAAGACTTATCCAAGCTCAAGCGTAACCGCAAGCGTTCGGGGAACCAAGGCTTAGAGACAAGCCGGGAGCGGGTGGTGACAAAGCTAAATTATTAATTACAAGAGGAAGAAAAATAATCAACCAAAAGAAGGTGATGAAAAAGTGCAAAACAAGGAAGAATAATGTGTGTGATGGCGCCTGGCTGACAGCTGCCCCGAAGGATTTCTTTGGTCTGTGGCTAGAGACATTACCTTTCCAAGATCAGCTTTCCTCTCATCCCTCTTCTGTGCTCCTAATTTGAACCATTATAAAAGTGCCTCTGTGGAGCCAGCAGGGCCTGTGACTGGGCCATGCAGAGCTGACAGATTTGCTTCTGGGAGTTTATTGTGTCATCAGAGGCCTGGTGGTGATGACAGAAAGTACTTGGGCCTTGCAGACTGCCTCACAGCTGGAGTAAGATGATTTTCTTTGTGCCAAAGTAAAAACTAGTCATGATCTCCATCTTGCTGATAACAAGCAAGACTCATTTCAGAGCAACTCTGTAAACACCTGTCTCTTCTTCAAGGTCTAGACTGGTCTTCAGGGGCTTGTCCAGATGCCATTCTTGAAGTTCCCAATTCCCTTCAGTATTGGATTTTATAAGCCATTGAATAGCACCTGAAAAATACTTTTGATCTCCTGTTCTGTTTTTGTCTGCCCTACACTGTCCAAAGCAAGTGATGCTCAGATGGAAGCATCAGGTTCTGGAACAAACTGAAAGTCAAGAATCAGGATCAACATGAATTACTTCGCAAAAGTATTTTGGCCTCTGCTTTTCTAGAAGCAATTTTCTGAAATTTGTTGATGGTTGAGTCTCAAAGCTATGAAATGCATCTTCTAGAAGAAAGCTCTGGCTTTTCCTTAGAAAACTTAGCCACTGCCAGGCTGGGAATACAAGTAGAGGACTGTGGAGCCTGTTGTCATTGCTAGAGGGTGGGAGAACATTTCTTACCTGTTTGTGCAAGATTTCTGAGTGCAGCCCAATGGAAATCAGGAGCTCCCTAGTATCACCCACAGGTCACAAGTAGCTGCAAGTGTCACTGGCTGCAAGAAATGAGATATCTTTTCCACTTGATCCTAGCTGTGATTGCTGTTGGCATGAACTGGGTTTTCTGTCTAACAGGCTGATCTTCCCTGCACACACCCCACCCCTCCCTACAGGAATCATGTAACTCAGTAAGAAATGCCTTGTGTTGAAGGAGAGACTTGGAGTCCACAGCCTCTTTCATTTTGAAAGCATCACTTGGGGTGAACCAACAGCAGGTCCCACAATGAAAACAGAGAAATTTTCCAGGAGGACACAGAATTGTGTAAGCCAAGCAGGCTTGGAGATGGGCTAATTCATCAGAAGAAAATACATTTGTATGAAGCACACAATGAAAAAGCATGGACTTTTTTCTTTTTAAGCTTATCTTCCTTTTTATTATCTTCCCTGGAGAAGGAGAAGAAAGAAATGGTGACGCATTCTTCATCTTCCTAGAGAGGAAGAAAAGAGAAAACATTTGAGAAGAGGGACTCGGCCATCTACAAACTATGCCTCAATAGTCAACAGCACAAAATGTCAAGGAATCCCATGGAAGTGAAAAACACTCTATTTGTCACTTTAATTATTTGGTTTGATTTTTCTCTGAATGTTACTTAACCTCAGACTCTGCACTGAGTCTGCAGACCAGAACTTCCTCTGCCATCCACGCTGCCTGATCAGTATTACATGCTACCAATATTGGAGAAGCAAACTGTGGTGGTTTTCCGAACACTTTGAGAGTAAAATAATTATGTAAACTATGGAAAGAAGAGGGAAAAAAAAAAANTAAGAATTGTTAAACTCTAACGTTTCATTGTTTACCAAATTTGGAGTCTCCCACCCCAGTACTTCCCTATTCACGACATTCCAGACTGCCGCGCCTCTGTATAATACTCATCGTAAAGAGCTGGTATCTTACAAGAGCTGGGTGCATTCTCCTCCCTTACTATCCCACTCCCCTTCTGGGATTCGCTATTAACAGCAACGCTCATTGCAGTGGACACAAGCACCTTGTAGAACAAAGACTGTATTTCATAAAGGTTTTTCAAAGTTTAAGAAAAACTCTCACTTTTTTAAGCATTTTTATTTTAATTTACAAAATGGATTTTTACAAATGTCTTGTAAATTATATTAACAAGCTCCTTGCTGCTCCCCGAAGTAGACGTGCTATATCCCAGACGTTTTTGTTTGTCTTGTTTTAAAGCATGCCGTGTAATCTATGCCATGTAAGCCGTATGAGAGGTGGTAATATGTGTACAGATGAGTATAGATTTGGATAATCCCTGAATTCCAAAGATGATGCTTTTAGGGATTAGAACACTGTAGGTATTTCCCCCCGCCCCCCCAGCCTTTGTTCTCCCTGAGTTTAGGACTCACCCAGAAATTCAGGTGTAGTGCCAAGGTCAGCCCTGGTGCACGATGATGTGACACATGGCTCTGTCCAGTTTACGGCTGCTTGCTTGCTTCCCAGGTACTTGTTTGATAAGGCAGCCTGTCAGCAAGGCAGTGCTGTCAGAGAAGAACCACCTCAGGGCAAACCCCTTGAATATCAATACAGCAATCCCCCACCCGGTATATGTCAGACCAGGTTTGTGCTGTGCTTTTTGAAACTGAAGTCACTTTGCCAGGCCACAAATGTAGCAAAAGCAGAGAGAGGGGTAAGCCCTCTGCCCCTCTGTGTAGGTAGTTCAACCCTGACTTAAAGAGATCCCATATGATGGTACGCAGAGCTCTGGCCACAGTGGCACAGTCAAAGAAAGCTGCTGTAGTTTCATTGTGTCCTTGACTCATACAGAGATAACACAAGACCCTGCAACTCCTCTAAATCAGCTGTGGAGACTTACTGGGACTGACAGAAAGCTTCAAGTTGTGCCCCTGATCCACTGCAGCTCAACTTTCTCAGCACTCCAAACTCTTGAATCTGTGATGGTGGCTGAAGGCTTCATTCAGAAAGCTGGAGAGTCCCCCCTGGCTCTTGACTCCGTGGTTAACATTCATAAAAGAGGGTTTTGGAAAAGCTCAGTTGCACACTGAGACAAGCAGATTTCATATGAGTGGTGGCAAGCGGAGAGGCCGGTTAATAGGTCTGTGCGAGATGTGGCTGGCCACACAGGCGATAAGGGAAAGAGTTGGCTCTGCCCTAGGGCCTGGTGTCAGATTCTTGCTGCAGCCAAGTTAGTCCTTGTGTGCCATCTCTTGTACTGTGAGGGCCTCTATACTCTGTTCTTCATCAGCAGCTGTGGTAGAGTTGCTGAGGGCTGAAGGAGGAAGGAAAATCTGACTCCTTGTCCTCTAATGCTAGCAGAGCCTGAGCAGGTATAAGAAGCAGTCCTGAGGTATGACATTGAGGCATAACCTCGCTATTGCACTGAGAGCTGGAGAACAGCTGGGATCTGCTGTTGTCCTTGCACCTGTGCCTAGCACCAGCATTTTAAGTCAAATCGCCCATCTTTGGAAATAAGTGGAGGAGGAGATGTCAGGAAGAAGGGTATAATCAAGGGCTTGTTCTGCTTCCTGCAAAATGTAGTCATTGCTAACTTTATGATGAAGTTCTTTACACCTAGAAGAGGAGATAGTTTCTAAATGTCCAGATTTTGTCCCTAGATGTCTAGTGCTCGCTCACCACTGTGTGTCTGCATTGTTTTTAAGCAGGTTGCCTTAGGATGACCTCAGAAAAGACTGAAAAACTCCTTCCCTCTCCCACTCCATTTGGTCTGGGTCACTCTTCTCAGTCAGTTATAACTCTGGAAAAGCTACAAGGTAAAGTGACTTCAGGGCAGCAAGGCCGTTCCGTGCCCCGCAGCACAGCTATTGCCTGGGCACTGGTTCCCTAGGAGAGAAGATGTAGTTCAGGGGTGAGAGACTCTCCATTAGGGAGGTGACCTGGGCATCCTTCAGAAGCATTTCTGTAATGTGTTCACAATGTCCGAGGAAGGGAAAGGAATGGCGAGGGGCCCTGGAGGGAGACTGCAGGGCAGGTGTTTCTGTAGCAGTCATCCCCACAGGCTGAGTCTTTCCTCTTCTTTAGGGAAGCTCACACTCTGAGCTGAGTTGTGTGGGAGAAGAAGTTTGTGTCAGGAGTTTCTGCGAGGGGAAAGGAGATCAGTTGTACAGTTGATGATGTACATGATATATGCAGTTTTGTTTCTGGGTTCGTTGTTTTGGGGTTGTTATTTTTTTTTTGTGGGTTTGTTTGGGGGGTTAATGATTAAAAAAAAAATATGTTTTAGGGATCTCTAAGGGGAACCTGTAAATCTGACACCTCTATTTATTTTGCCTTATTTTAGTTTGCTATGTTTGTATGTATACACTGCATTACAGCAAAGACTATTGAGACCGTGCCAGGGCATTACTGTGGCCAGGCAGCTAGCTTGGCTGTTGTGCAGCGAGCTGAGCTGGGCAAGGGCATGCATGTGAGCAGTCTTGGTGTGAGAAGGGAGGGGAAAAATAAATCCTTTCCTTTTGCTTCTGTTATAATCAATTGTCCTGGGAAACCCTGTGTTTTAAAGCATGTAGTAAACTGATGCAGGTTGGTTATTTTAGAATGCTTTCTACAAAATCTGTTTATTTCCCATTATGAATCACAGTGGGAAGATTGAGAAGAGTTGAGCTGCACAGCTGCTCGCTCAGACTTCACCCTTCCACACACCTTCTGGCCATAATGCCAGCGAAGCTTCGATAGGCGGTCAAAAGCAGTTCATGGCTTGTAACCTCTCGCCAGAGTTAACATGGTGGGACAGTTCTCCTTCCTCAGGGCTAATATTACTTCCTGTCTTCAAGACGAAGGAAGAAGAATTTCCCCTATTTCCCCTCATTCCTCCTTCATCCCACCTCCCCAGATTATTATAAAATCTTTCTGTTGATTTGTTTTCTACCCGTGGAGTCTCTAGCAATTGACAGCTGTTTGACCATGGCTCCTTGGCTTCTGTACTTGACACAGGATATTTCTGGTTGCCTACCATGCAAACAGGTAGCCTCCATTGGCCACCTTAGCTTCTGGTATCAAAGGCTGGAGAGGCCAATCTGGATAGTACAATTTGGCCAACTCAAAATACAGAATTTATGTGTGTGTGTGTATATATATAAAGCCATCTACTACTCTTAATAGTTTTGATAACCAAAATCCTCTGAAGTTGTCTGGATTTTGCTCCCCATGCTGCCTGAAAAGGATGCCATTAGTCCAGCATGGTGTTTTGGCACCTTGTCTCATGAGAGAGTCTGGATGCTTAATAGATCTTCCAAACCAGAGTTTTCTGTTCCTGGTGATAATGTAGATTGGATCCAATGTGACCAGTACACGTTGCTCTGGATTTATGCCAGCGTAATTCAAAGCTGCATCTGGATCAAAACTTGGCTTTGGGTACCTTTGGCTGTTTACAAGATGTCTCCCAAAGCTGATGAAGGGTTTGGTCCTTTCAGCTGTCAACCAGTAAGAGCTCTAACCCATGTGATTTAGACAAGACCCTATGATAAGCCACTCTTCCCCCTTCATGCTTGCCCTTAAACAGACTTTAAAAACCTTTACCATTTTTAGGAGAATTGTAAGGGGATGTCAGGTACCTGAGCCGCTCTGTGCTCAACACCTTCCCCCCGAACCATCCCCAGCTTCAGCCACTCTCCTCCCCTGCAAGCCTGCTCAGCTTGAACCTCGCAGGTTGCTTTGGTAGGTGCCCCTGCCCACCAAGCTAGAAAGTCCAGTGCTGCTTACTGACGTGGGAGGTTGTGTGCTGCTGTAATGCCTTGGTGTATCCTCATTTCTTAGTCAGTTTAAGACTATAAGTGAATTAAATGTACAAATCCTGTAGTGTCCTTTTTATCTGTATCTTTTTATAAGAATATACTGTAATACTAAAAAACAAAAGCAAAAAAAATTAAAGATATATTGCCCCCACTGTGCCTCAGTACATTTCCTTGTTGGTGCATTTCTTGGTGCATTTTGCTGGGGAGTCTGAAGGGTGAACTGGAGTCTGGGTGCACTTTGCTAAGCTGTGGGTCTTTCTCTTTGGTCAAGAGCATGCTGCTCTTTAGGTGGCACAGTCACTGCAGAGCTGGTGAGAAACCCCATGGGTTGGTCTGGGGGAACAAGCAACATGGTGGGACACCAGTATGTCCTCACACACTTCAGTAGTGGAACCACCAGGTTCCTATATCCAAGGGTCCTCTGACAATGAAGTATTTTTTCATTGCTCTTTCAAAACAATATAGGGAACATGGGAGTTCACTTAAAAAGAAGAAAAGACAGTCCTGCTCTGTAAGAGCTATTCCACATGTGGGCATAACTAGAGAAGAAGGGAGGGCAAGGCAAGGCTGCAGCACTGGCCATAAGCTCCCTTCACTGAGCAACATCTGCACAGCAAGACTGTGTCTCAGAGGAAGGAGTTAAATAAGGTCAGCTGAAAAGAAACCAGGAAAGCCAACATCAGGAGTGGAGCCTTCAGGGATGTGGGAGGGGAAAGAAGTTAGACACAGAACAGCAGGGTGAGCAGGAGACACACATGAGCTGGGGCTAATTTGTGGGTGAATCATGGGATGTGCCAAGGAATTCTTGGAGCTCAGGGGGAGAACCTTGTTTTCATCTCAGATGCAATATGTGCAGCTGATGCGCTTAGGGATCTCCCTGCCTCTGTTAATGGGTATAGCCTGCTGTCAAATTTCATCCCTAAGTCACAACTTCTCAGGGTTATCTTCAGCCCTTCAAAGGGTGATACTTTTGTGTGAGCTCCTGAGAAGCTCCTGCCCAGCTCTGAGTGGGAGCCTTGTGGGCTGTGCCCCGTGCTCCTGCAGCATGTGGGTTCTCAGCCACCCCAAACCAAGTTTCAGCTGCTGGTTCTGTCTTTCAGGTGGGAAGGGCCATGGCAACTAGCAAAAGCAATCGGAATAATTGCTTGCACAGGCTGAGGACCATCAGGCAGCAGATGGGAGCTCGAGTGCCATGTGGGAAGGCTCTTGGTTTATTTTTCTTGAAAGAGTGCTCAGTTTCTCTGTTTTGATCTGTTTGGCTCAGGCTTGAATGCAAGTCTGGCTTACAAGGTTCTTGCTTTTACAGAAACAAAGGGATGTTTCTGCAATGCATGCAGCACCCGAGTAGCAGAGGCAGGATGAAAACAGAGGGATCTCCCTGTCTTCTCTAGCAGCTGGGTTTTAGTAGAGGAGGCCAAACCATTGCTTTTCCTCTCATTAGAGTTGAAGCCCAGGGACATTTGAATTCTGTTTGTGCTGAACAACGGGAGAGGTCTCCTGCCTGAATTCAACAAGATTTTTCTTTAATGTTTTGACTGGGGTTGGAGCACGTAACAAGGGGCTGATGTTCTGCTCTGCAAGATGTGTCCAGCACAAAAGCCTCTGTCCACCTTCCTGTCTGACATCTTCCCCATGATTGTGGACCTCTCTGTCCATGTCATCGCTGCACAGAAGCAAGGTAAGAGTTTCATGGCTTTTTTCTGAGCAAAATTGGTCCTGGGATTTGGCTGCCCAGAATGACTTGGAGGAGGAAGAGAATAAGGGGAGCTTTTTGCTCTTGCTGGGAAGGGCTGAGAATCTGTTGTTATTCATTGCTTTTCCCATTTCTTTAACCTTTGGCTTCTACTTAAACAAAGATGACTGATCTCTGCCACAGCAGACGTGGAGCTTTTGGAGGGGGGGGGGAGGGGAGGGGGAGGAAAGACATTTCCACCACCACCAAACCCCAAAACTTTGGTTTTCAGTGTTGTGCTAGAGTTTGTTTGTTTGTTTCATGTTTTGGTAGCTTACAGGCTTCTTGTTGTTTTCTCTGAGACCTAGTTGTTGTTTGTCTCTAGTTTGGTCAGTCTCTCATCAGGAGAGGCTCCCCCACCCCCCCAGGCTCAGCACTGGTTGTATAGGGAAGATGAGGATGATGCTGCTGTAACTCTGCTAAAATGTTGCTGCTTATCTGATTTTGGAAGGCTACTGCTCTGTACGAGCACCAGCCTGGCAGCCTGAAATTTCATGTAAGATAGTGATGGAAAGATGCATTAAGAAAGTAAAATGCTTTGCCCATGCATGCTTTGTGGAAGGAACGAAGCAGAGGAGAAATAAATGGGGGTAAGATGTTGTTTTGTGGTACTTGGCTTTAATCTTTTTGTTTGTTTCCTGGAAAGGTACATTAATGTCTTTGGAAGAATCCTAGTTGCATTTCCTTTCAAAGGGTTAACTTTTGCTTTTCAGGGATGAATGTTTGCCGCCTCCTAAAGCTGAGCCCTCCTCTTCCTTCCTCTGCTTAATTAGTGAGGAGTCCTCATTTAGCTAAAGAAAGCTTTCCATTTATCATCAAAGCATTAAAAAGGTCATGAAAGTATTGAGGAGTTCCAGCTCATTTACTGCCTCTCCTGCTGGGTTGGCTGGGAGTGAGAACAGGACCTCTGGGCTGTAGGTGTGGGTGGGAGCTGCAGGCAGCTCCCAGTGCATGGGCTAAGGAAACCAGCTGTGGGATTGGAAGGTTCCTGGGGTTTCCCCACTGCATGCGGTCACTTGGGGAAAGGAAAAAGGAACTGAGCAACCCCTAGCACCTAGCGTGGCCAGGGGAACAGAGTACCTTCATGGCTGGTCTCATCTCCAACCTCTACAGTCCCTCAGCTGAGCTGTTGCCAGCTCTCTTGACCAAGGCTGCCATGCACCTCTGCAGGGACAGAGCTCAGAAGATACTTGGGTAAATAGGAATCATTTGCTGGTGTATCACCTCATTTGTATGCCCTTCAGTTCAGACTCTTCCTAGAGATACCACATCAAGTAGCTACTTGTATCTGTAGACACCCTTATTTTTCTTTTTTTTTTTTTTAAACTTTTCCACTCCAGAGTTTTTCTTCCTTTTGTGCTCCAAAAGAGGAAATAACTTCTTAGAGCCATGATCCTTGCTTCTGCTCCTGGTTCCCTTCAACATCTGAACCCCGTTCACCTGCCTCTTGTGCCTTCACAAGTCCTTTCTGCTGCCACAACCCTTTGCTTGCCCAGCTTGGGAGGATCTGCTGCCCTTTCTCTATGGCAGTAACAGCTGCTGGAGCTTGAGCACTTCAGACTCCAGGTGAAGCCCCTTGCAGAGAATCATCCTGAGTGCAGACCTTCTTGCTCTGTCCTCAGCTTGGCTTCACACGCAGGCACCGCTCTAAGAGTCAGCAGGAGTGTGAGATGGCATCTCCTACCTTACCATCGTTCCCCTTGTGTGATCCACTGGTGGTATATCTGTTGTTCACCCAGGGAACAAATCTTAATCATGTACTGTTGCCCTTTTAAAATGCCTGTGACATCTTCCCTTGCTCTGGTCCCTGACATGAAGACCTCTCCTTAAGCAGAGAGGAGGCCCTTTCCACAGCTGGAGAGCTAAACCTCCTCTGGAGTCATGGGGACAGGCTGCCTTTCACCACAGAAGTGGCTCCAGCGCTGAGGCAATACGACATTGAGACCAGAGCTAGCTGTGGCCTTGGGGATGCTGAACTCATGCCAGCTCCTGGGGTGTTAGTGCTGGGATGCATCAGCAAGCATGTCTTGGACTTGCACCAGGGTCAAAGAAAGAGATTCCAAAATGCAGCTTGTCCCATACCCGGGATCTTGTCCTCGTCAGGCAGCTGCCAGTTCTGTCTGTTCCTGATTAATCCTCTCACAGGGAGGTGCTGACCAGCACATCACAAAGGGGGTTGGGAGTAGGAAAGGGATAAATTCAGATATTGAAGCAATCTTGCTCTCTAATTTTTAACCCTGGCTGGCACCCTAATCCAAACAGGAAGGCAGCAGGAGTTTGGACAGGGATAGCTAGACCTGACTTAGTGCTGCACAGAGCAGAACCAGTATAATTATGGGCAAATGGACGTAATCACAGAAATAGCTGAGCTCTGATGAGGGGCAGGCTCTTTCCTGAGAGCTTCTCATGGGAGCAGTGGCCAGCTCTCTTCCCTCCTTACTCCTGCTGCCCTCTCCCTCAACTCTGTAATGACCCTTGCCACCCCGAGGGGCTGTGCCTCTCGCAGCTCTTAGGATGGAGTCTGGGCTGTCACCGACACACACGTGGAGGCTTTCCCCTGGGAATCAGGGAGGTGAAATCTTCCTCTAACAGTTGGGGAAACCAAGGGACAGAAGCCACATCTGCTAGAAGCAACCTTGCCAGTGCAGTGACAAACATCACCTTCTCGGGATGTGCGTCAGATGTGAGGAGCACTCGGGTTTGCAAATCCGTCTCCAGGCACTTGCTGCCAAGGGCGCAGATCGGCGGGAAGGCCAGGTTAGCGTCCCCATCTGCAAATGGTAATTTGAGTGATTTACCAAACATGACATGTTGGCCTGGCCCACATCCCTGTGGTCAGGTCCTCCTGGATCACAGTCCATGCCTGTGGTGGTGGGACTGTCCTCTTCTTCCTGCCTTGGTTGCAACAAGCTTCATGGGATGCCAGGGATTGACTCTTTACTTCTAGCAGCAACTGCTGCCTCTTCTCAGAACAGGGCACGGTGCTCGGGCCATGTGCACCTGGGGACAGCAGCTGCACAGGTACCCCCAATCTTGCCAGTATTTTCACTGTTGCTTGCCTGTCCCCATTGGCTTTTCCAATTTCTTCCACTGCTAGTTCTGGGTCTGGTTCATACTTCTTTGCTGTCTTTCCTTGTCCCATGACAAGGCATGAGCCTTCTGGTGCAGAGCAGTGAGGTTTGGGGCTGAACCCCTCCATGCTCCCCATGGCCCTTGTGGAGCCAACACTGCCATTCCTAGGAGCTTTCCTTCCTAATTGTCTCCAAGGTGCTCTCAGCCCCAATGCACAGAGGGGGCTCCACCAGAGTCCAAATGGTCCTTTGGAGAGCTTCAGCCACATGTGTGTGGAGACACTTTGTCTGAGGTTGAGCCTAAATCTAGGCCTGTGTAAAATCCATGAGCAGCAGCTCTGGCAGCAGCTGCTCTGATGAGCTGATACACCAGTTTCTGAGCTGAGCTAGGCTGTGATGTAGTGGCAGTCCCTGTGCACATGTGTCAGGCAGGGAAACAGGTGCCAGGAGCATATCAGGAGGGTGGAAATTCTTGCTGGTGCCATATGAGGTTGGAGGAACACTTGGGTTTTCCCCTTCCTTTCTATAAATGGCTTTTGTGAAAAGAGTTTCTTAACTTAGGTTACAACAGTGGAGCCTAGATGAGCTTTGCCGTAAGCAGGGGGCTACCAGTGGCACATGAATTGGAAGAAAACCTTAGTTAGGTTAGATTGGAGCTGATGCTCAGGAATGTAGCTTGTCCCCACAAAATATGTTTAAGGGCTTCTGGGGACACTCAAACCTGTGTCAGATGCCTGGTGGGATGTCCGCTCTTCTGCTAGAGCTGCCGGGGAAGGAATTGCAATGAGTGCTTTTAAACCCTCATCCTGTGTCATAGAAATGGTGTCCCTCCTAGTTTTGGGTAGGGTGCTCAGTTTGAGCCTGGCTTCCCGGAGAGCTGCCTCCCTCTTGGCTGAAGACACAGGAGGCATTTTGCCAAGGTCTCCTGTGGCTCATTGTGGGTGAGGGAGTTTGGGACATGGGGAGCCCTGTTCCTGTTGCTGATGGGAGCACAGGAGTGCTCTCTTGCTTGCTCCCCACTCCAGCCAGCTGGGTTTAATTTTAGAAACACAGTGCTATCTTGGGGCATCTTTTTCCAGGGAATGCAAGTCTTTAAGTAAATAAATAACAGCTTTGTGGAGGTGGAATGACAGCCTGTAACCGCACTGCAAAACACGCACTGAGCAAGTTGAGCCCTGTCTCACTTGCATGTGGAACTACTTTGTACAGATACAGTGGCTGCACTGCCTCCCTCCCCTCCTGCAGCCCCCTCTGGAGCTGGCCATGTGCATTGATTAAAAAGAAATAAAAACACCTTGAAATACCAGTCTTGGAGAAGTGGAAATGAAAACCCCTCCAGCTGCTGGGGTTCAGCTAGAGTTCTCTGGCGTAGGATTGCAAAAGCTATGGTTTACCGAGGATGGGCTGTTACTGGCCATGCCTCTGCTGCATCCGGGACATCCCGGAGGGATGTGCTCCGAGGCATCCTCAGCAAGCTAGGAGTGATATAGCAGGCTATGCAAGAAACTTGTGTTTAAATACCCCTCCTAGTCTGGCTGGCCGAGAGCCTTCTGCACACAGTTGTGTTGCTTATGGCTGAATGTCCTGGGTGTGTCCATCAAAGCATGTTTGCTGGCTGGAAAATCCCATTAAAGCCATTTTACCGGAGCAAGAGCCTGCTTTTGCTGCTGAGGTCCAGCAGCTCTGAGATGCCTTCGTGGCATCTGTTGCATAAGCTGCTGGTAACCCTGTCCCCCTGAGTCAGCAAGGCGAGCTCTTCTAAAGCTCCCAGTCTGGAAAAAAAAACCTTACCATGGTGGCAGCCTGTCCTGGTTCTGGCCAGGCCAGAGCTAACCTCCCCAAGCAGCCAGCCCAGGTAAGCTGAGTTAGCCTGGGCTATTTTCCACATCATGTGGCATAACTCCCCGGTAAAAGATGATTAAAAAAAAGAGGACACAGCCCTCTGATGTAGGGACTTCAGAGATGTAGTTAAATCTGCAGGATAGAACAAGTAGAATCAAAATCATTCAAGACTGCTGGCTACTCGCTTGGCTCCTGCCACACATTGCTGCTGCTGCTGGGACAAGGTAGTGGCTGACATGACAGGATACCATGCTTAATAGGAAATTGGTTACAGTGCACCCATCTTGGGCACGTTAGGAGCTGGTAGTGGCACTTCTGAGTGCCTCCTCAAAGCTAAAGCGGTGTGGCTAGACTGTGCCTAATCTTGGAGGTGGGTGACCTCTGGCAATGGTCTCTGTAGCAAGCGGACTTGAAATTGGTGCCTGGCTTGGGAAAAGCATCATGTCGCATCCTTCTGCCAGTGCAGACAGGATTCTTGAGGGGGTTTTGTTCTGGCCGTTCTCTCTTAAGCTTATCCTGTCCTTTTTCCTGTATCTCTAAGCGGGACTGTTTCTGCGCAGGCTGTGATATTTTACTTGTTTCTTCAAGGGCTGGTTGTAGTCTTTGGACTCACTGAAGGGCTTGTGGATTGCTAGCTGCTCCTTGGCCTTGCTGGACCTTTCCCTTTCCTTCAGGCTGTGAGGGTGGGGGGAATTTCCCCATGGTGTGGTTCTGCCTGCCTGCTCCTCCTCTGCAAACTACCTGGCTCTGTCGTCTCCTCTCCTCCTTGGCCTCAGTCTGCTGCTCCCACTGATACCACAGGCCTGGAGGGAATTTTATTTTATTTCTTATAAACCCTCATGAAGGCACTCTCCTGTGGGGCCAGGCAAGCTCTGCCCATGTTCTCTATAAGCTCAGGATCAGGGCGGCCCTGGCAGCAGCCTGTCTTTTCCACTGATCCCAATTAAGACTCAGTCTTGGCAGGACGGAGCCTTTCAAGCTGCCAGCTACAATAGGAGAGATGAGGCTTCAGGGGCAGCAGAAATTATTCCCTTCCCTCAGCTCATTTCTTGGATCTGGGTTTAGGATGGCCCCAGGAGTTGATGTGCAGAAGCCAAATGAGCCACACAGAGCTAAAACATTTCCATTCAGCATCAGGCCCAGGGTGGGGAAGCACAGCTCTCTGAAATGTGGAGACTGTGGGTGGCAGCCGGGGAGGCAGTGGAGTGGGATGGGAGGGAATGGGCGGGAGGATGCAGCTCCACGCGCTGCCTCAAGCCAGCAGCAATCCCAGCCTTGCTGGACCTCTGCACATGGCAGGGGTCCAGTGCCGGAATGACCCTGTTAGTGAAATGGGGCTGCGTTAAGGCCTTGAAAAGCAGTGGTAATGGCAGGTCAGAGCTGCGCAGCTGAAACCCCTCTCTCCCAGGCTGGTGGGAGCAGAGGGTATGACACTGCACACCTCTGCTGATGCTGGTGGAGCTTAGCCACAACATGCAACAGCTGGAAACTGGCTTGGGGTGCTACTGATGGAGCGGCTGGGTACCTGACAGCATGTGCTATTTCCCAAGCACAATATTAACACAACTTTACAGTTGCCTGGCCCTCCTGCTGTCTCCTCCTCTTCCTCTTCCACCTCCTGTCACTCTTGTCACACCACAGCCGAGCTGCCCTTGCCATTGCAACTACAAATTTTGCTTTTTCTGGCCTTGTGTCCCTTCAGCTGTGCACCCTGGAAGCATCATGGGTATAGAAGAGAGTGTTTCTCTTGGGTTTAAGACTGAATCCATGCAGGATCAGCTCAGTAATGCTGAGAGTTTCTGGGTTTGAGTGGTGTCTCCAGACTTTGAGGATAAGCTCTATGCCCTTTCTGTTGGTGGAGCTATCAATGAAACAATTGTCTCTATAATACTGCTGTGAATTTGGGGCGCTCTTGGAAGCAACCCTTAAGCAATAATCATAGAATCATAGGGGTTGGAAGGGACCTCGAGAGATCATGGGGTCCAAACCCCCTGTCAAAGCAGCTCCCTAGCTCATATTGCACAGATAGGCGTCCAGAC
>VZTU01026883.1:0-50357 GCA_013400835.1 Zapornia atra
CAAAACATGTGCTTTTTAAAAAATATGAACTCTGTTAAGCAACTCTTTAAGATTTCGGTATATGTGTACACATATATACATACACACACCAAAAAAGCATGTGTGTCTGTATATATAGAGATAGCTATTCTCCCTTTAAATTTTTAAGGCTTCAGGAGTTAGTTCTCACATTCAGTAGCTAGACTAAAAATCACACAGGACTAAATGACACTGGAACGCATCCAGGTTTGAACATCTCCAGAGACGGAGACTACACACCCTCAGTCTGTTCCAGTGCTCCATCATCCTCACAGTGAAAAAGTTCCTCTTTATGTTCAAATGGAACTTCCTATGCTCTAGCTTGCATCTATTACCCTTGTCCCATCGCTGGCCATCACTGAGAAGAGCCTGGCCCCATCTTCCTGACTCTTGCCCTTTACATATTTATAAACATTAATAAGGTCACCTGTCAGTCTCCTCCAAGCTAAAGAGGCCCAGTTCCCTCAGCCTGTCCTCCTAAGGAAGGTATTCCACTCCCTTAATCATCTTGGTGGCCCTGCACTGGACTCTTTCAAGGAGTTCTATGTCCTTCTTGAACTGAGGCACCCAGGACTGAATACAATATTCCAGGTGTGGTCTCACCAGGGCAGAATAGAGGGGGAGAAGGACCGACCCCTGAGGGACTCCACTAGATATAGGCCTCCAGCCTCTGTGCCATTGATCAAAACTCTCTGGCTTCTTCCCTTCAACCAGCTCTCAATGCACCTCACTACTTGACCCTCCGCATTATACTTCCTCAGTTTAGACATGAGGACGCTGTGGGAGATGATGTCAAATGCTTTACTGAGGTCAAGGTAGACCACATCCTTATTTGATTTCCACAAATACAAGTCAAAATAAAATTTTGTTTGCAAAAATGTTCAGGAAAACTACCTTCATGATGACTCATGTTTATTCTTGATGACAGTTCCTAACATGTTCATATTTGGCCCATTAGTACAGAATTTTCATAGAATCATATGATCACAGAATGGTTTGAGTTGGAAGGGACTGGAAAGATCACCTAGTTCCAAACCCCCTGCCATGGCCAGAGACACCCTCCAATAGAACTGGTTGCTCTATAGCTTCTCTAAGTCACAAGCTTTGAAACAACCTTTGAAGACCAGAAGGATGGTGAAACAGATCCTACCCACAGACCACTTCTGTTTTTAAATGAGGTTTTTGTTTGCTCTGTGCAGATAGGATCTTCGGAATTTTCTCTCTCCTGTTCACACTAATGTCAGTGCATACCCTTTGAAGTTCAGAGGATCAGTGTACACCTGAATACCACTCCACATGCTAATTGGGTTCTAAACTCCACACTCTGTTTAACAAAAAACTCTTTAGTTCTGTAAACTTTGAAGACAGAAGAGACCTGTAGGTCTTCTGCAGACTTAGAATAATAGAATTTAAATAATTGCAGTATTTCTTTTTGAAATCGAATAGGTAGTGTTTGATTGAGCCATTGGTATGATGTGAAATAAAGAAAATCCATTTCTGCTGTAAAAACATGAAAATACTTTTAATCCAACATTTTCCTTTATATGTTCTTTGTAACAACTGATCATCTGTACAGTTTAAAAAGTCTGACGTTTTTCATTTTAGTTCTATACCACGAGTCTCCTTTTAACTTTGTATGTCAGACTAATGATACGCTTTGTATACAGGAAGACATGTAAGCATTAATCAGATCACTCTCAGTGCTATTCACAATCTATGAAGAATGAGTTTAATAATTGCTGAATTATATAAGAAGTAAGTTTGAAAGGAACCTCTGTAGCTCATTTAGTCTATCTGCTGAAAACAGGGGTATCTTCAACAGTGCTGATCAGATTTGTCTTGAAAGACAAACATTTCACAAATTTTCCTGGCAGCCAATTTCAATGTTTGCTCATTCTTACAGTGAAAATATTTTCCTTATACCTACTCTGGAATCTCCTTTGCTGTAAATGTGAAAATTCTGCATCTATCTCCTTTTAAGACATTCTCTCTAGCACTGAAATAATGTTTCAGATTACTTTTGACACTTTCTCTGATTTCTCAAGAACTTTTAAAAAAATTCTGGTCACCAGAACATTAATGCTCTATTACTTGGATCGCCAGTCTCACAGAGGTTGCTAAATCACTGAACTGCCTGCATACTTCCTGTCTGCATCCTTCTTTTTACCATTATGTCACCCTACATGCATTTGTTGTGTTTTGTGGCCACTATGATTGTCATACCCTATTTGAGTCATTGTTGTTCAGGGTACATAACCCATAACCTACAACAGTTTGAAGTCACTGCCCTTAGATGTATAGCTTTGACTGTTTGAAAACACATTTGGCTTGAAGGCTCCCAGTTATTGAAAAAATCTAAGATGGTTCAATGTGGCCACATAGATTCATCACTGTTATTTTATGAGGTCTTATCTGATCAACACTATTTTAAAATATATTTTATTTTCAAAGGCAAAAATTTTATATTTTCTTTTTGCTCAATCACAAAAAAAATTCAATAACACTGAGTCCTGAGAAGCCTCAAATAGAAGCATACTATTTGGTGGAAATTGTCAGACAATCTGCTTTAATCCATTTAATGTATGTTCTGTTGTAATTTTCAAGTGTTAATATAATACTGCAGTGTCATGGGGTATCAAGGTAAATACCATAAAAAACCCCTTTTCATCTGTGTAACTGCCATCAGTGTGATTATAACTGCATGATTATTATGACTGGAAAATATAGTATCCAGGTTTTTAAAGATTTTGTTTTCACTAAAGCCCTGTCAATTTACATTAATAATATTCCTATAATTTCATTCTTTATTGAATAAATCCTAACTCAACTTTTTCAATATTTTCCTTTGGTCTAATGTCAGACTAAGAATCAATAATAATAATTACAAGAGTTGTTTTTAAACAGTCAAATCTGTACTTGTGCAGTCTTATGAAATATACCTCTTCATCTGTGACCTAACTGTGAAATGATTTCATAGATATTACCAAGACATTGCTTTTCATGTTACTACAGTCTGTGGGTGCCTACATTTTAGAACTATAATTGAAAACTCACATATTATTCTTTCAATATTAAAAATCACACAAGTTATTAAAAGAAGTCTGTAGTTATTTAGACTGTTATGTTTGAAAAATACTTGGCTATGATAATATGATGCTGAATTTAAATATTTTAACCAAATTCAGTTAAATAATAAATGCATGTATTTCAGTTTATCTGTCAGATGGCATGATTGCATGATACATATTACCCAGCTACCCATACTAACAGTACGGTTATCTTTGGTATCATTGAATAATTGTACACTGGACTTTATAAACTGGATAGTTTATTTTAAACTGGAAGCAGAATGTAATTTTGCTTAGTTTATAATTTGATGTCTATAGTCCATGTTCAGTTCAACAACTTGAAATTATATTACTGAAGAATAAAGTAGTAAAAAACATTAATCTTCAGTGAAATAAATAAAATGGCTATTTATTTTTACATGTACTTTTTAAAATAAATTTATTATTAGTAATAGTTATACCACTTTTATTAAGGACTTCAATATAAAGATATATAAACTCCAAGGTCTAAGCTTTGACTGTCTGGAAGACACTAGTACTTCAGACAAGTTTTAATGTACAGGAAAAACTTAGAGACATGTGAGCATTTCTCCATGGCAGTTATTTCTTAAACAGTCTTCTGTTTATCATCAGTGAAGTCACACCAGGACTGGGTGAAAAAGAGAAAATTATCTTTTCAATGTCAATGCTTAGTGTTTTATCTTTATGTGTGGAGTTAACATTCTTCAGTAGTTCAGGTCCTGTGGTTTCCTACTATTTGGTGACATCTCTAGTATCATGGGAAGAAGTGACAAGAGCTCATGGAATGAGTCTGGTTCATCTAAGAATGAAAAATTACATGAATGAATGAAGGGAAAAGGGAAAAAATCATGTATTTGCAGAGCTTACAGAGTTCTTCCATTCTGTTCTTGCTAAAAGGATTTGATGAAAAAATCACAGAATCACAGAATCACAGAATCGTAGGGGTTGGAAGGGACCTCGAGAGATCATCGGGTCCAACCCCCAAAAACCCAAAATACTTCTGAATCACCATGAAAGTCTGGAAAACTGACTGGTTTTTAACCAAAGTTGTTTTGCCAAAGCACAAAGGTTTTTAGCTTTCCATTGTGACAGCCAACTAGACTGAAAAACAGAAAGTGTGATATAGTTGTGCTAATTTCCATCTATTTCCAGGAATATTTCTTGTGACTGATAGTTGTGGCATGTTATTGCTTCATAATACCAGTCTGCTGTTATTTGACTGTTGTCTGATTATCAAATATACAAAACTGCAGAGAAATTATATAGGGAATAAAAATAATTATGCTTTCCATGACTTTGTCCATTAGCACAGGACTGCTCTTAGTAATTAATTCTGCAGTTCAGAAAGAGAAGGAAGTTTTTTTGTCTAATGGTAGACTGCAGGGGTAGCTAGATATTCTGTAAAATGGAAAGTTAATGGCTTACTTCTTACGAAAAGAAAATAAAATAAGGCTGCTGGATGAAGACCAAAGGATAGTCATAGGCTAAAAACTTCAGAAAACTAAAGGCTGTGTAAAAGTCTTCAATACTGCAAGTCATTAGCCTGTTCAGCTTCAATTATTTAATTTCTCAGTGGGGAGCCATACTCAGAAAAAGTTAATGCATCTCTTTTTTATAAATCAACAAAATGGAAATGGTTAAAATGTGTCAACTACTATTCACATCTAATTCAAATGAATAATTGTGTACAGTCAGTATATTTTTTAAGAATCAAGATGCTGGAACAAAATAAAACATTACTATGAAAATATTGCCAGAATTGTGGCAGGTAGTGAGTTTGGAAGCTAGTTCCCTAGAACACTGGATGAGATATGAGCAATTAATCATCCTTTAATTGGAAAATTTATCATTAACATAAATTCATTATCCAAGGTAAGTTCTCACTACCTGGAAATGCTGCCATTTACTGAAAAATAAGATTTGTCTTTTATCTGGCCTACAAAGGTTTGCAATTTATAGTAGAATATGTAGTGTAGTGTAGCGTAGTGCAGTAGTAAAATAGAAAATTAATGTTTCAATATAAATTATGTCCTTTACTGAAAATATCCTCATAAACAAAAGACATATAATAAAGAATTAAATTAACTTTTAAAATATAATTATAAATATAGATATATTTATAATTTAATTGAAAACAAATATTCAACTGGGATATTGGTTACGGGTTTAGTTCTTTTTTTACATGTCTGAGCAACACCGGGCTTTTGATGTTGATATATAGATGTTCATGGCTTTACATATTCAGTAGAAACCATCAGCACATGATCTTGCATCTGAATGCTCAACAAAATCAGTATTCAGTCAACCAATAATGGAGGGATATAGCCAGATGGGTCCTGCCAGGTGTTAGCAATTAATTATTGATATATTTGGGGGAATATTTAAAGGGATATTAAAATAAAGTCTTCCTGCATGAGATTACTGCATTATATTGATGGTTACTGATTGTATGGGTTTTCCTTTTCTACCTTACACAAAATGTTCAAAACAGAACCTTCTGAAGAAATTAAAGGGATACCCTCTGGCAGGTTATTACGTGGCCTGTTGACATCAGGGTTTGAAAGAGATGATTGCAGAATGTATTTTAAAAAGGAATAATTTTCACACAGAAATGCATTTTCCATTCTCCCCTGCTTGTTTGCAAGTTTTCTCTGCTCTCTTGTTTAAAAGCATATTTCAATACCAGCCATAAGGCACTAATAAAAATATAGCAATAAAAATAAGCACAACCTCTTGCTAATGGTCTGTTTATGGTTTTGAAGTGCTGAAGGACAAGTAGAAATGCAATTTGCCCAATCTATGATTTATATGATATGATGCAATAGTTCAGCTGACACTGAAGATTGATGCCCTCTGTTTCATAGAGTAGGGACAGCAGTAGAAAAGCCACCATGGAGGCTTATTCACACTGTACCAATAAAGCAATATTTATCAAGCCTGTCCTTGGTGCCATAGCTCATTCTCTGCCAGCTCAATTTCAGTGTCTCTGCTGGATGGCAAACAACAGTGACAGTGGTTTCTGTGACAGGAATATTTGTCTACAACATCTAACCTGTGGGAGCTGGGCAGACACAACCTCAGGTTTCCAATACAGTTTAGAATTGATATAGTGATGTGACTAAATTAACTTAAACGCTACATTTTATTTGTGTTTCTGCTAAAAAAATGAATTTTGTTTTTGCAATGCCTGGAAGCAGCCATTGAGCCTATTTCTCCTCAAAAGTATCTTTGAAAGAACTTTAAAACAGAGCTAGAAACAAAGTTGTCCTACAGTAAGAAACAATCTTCACTGATTGCCCTCTTATTTCATCTTGCTCTTCGTGAAGAAAAAGCAAAGGTGGGATTCATTTTACCTAATCTTGGGATCTAGAATATGATTAAGGCTAGCATAAGCTGGTAAACTTTGTGTCCTTTTTCAATCAAGAGAGAGAAGTTGATGCCTCCAGAGAGTAATTCATTCGACTTAGTACATAAACCTATTTTACAGTGAAATGGTTCTCCTTCTGCATCTACTTCTTAACATTGAATATGAAAGAGACCAGGATAGTTTACTTTAGTCTTAGAAAACTAACTATATTCTGTGTACATTAGGATGTGAATTATTTTATCCCCTGATATCTTGAATATATTACTTCAATAAGAGCTCACAAAACTTTTGTCTAATGTCATGCTCCCCATGGAAGAAAGATTCTCCATCACCTCAACTTTTTAAACAAGTCCATATCTTTCCAGAATAAACATTATCTTCCACCTCAGAGAAATCTCAGAATCATTATGTTTGTCCAGTGAGATGTTACATGCCCTAAGGTCTCCTGTTCCAGCTCTTTCTACCTTTCTTGAAGGGAATGAATCTCACAAATATCTTGTGTCACACCTACAGATGTACTTTGGGCTATCTCAAATTACCATAGTTGCCTGTGCAGTTAAATTAAACCACTAGTTAATGTAATCAGTGGAATGCAAAGAGCACTTCAGCTAAATTTAATCATAACCACTGCAATTTGTTTGCTCTAGTACAATTATGTCTACCAGGACATCTATAGCAGGGCAACAGATACAACAGAGGATTTCTGGAGGACCTGTGACCTTCTGGTGCATAAATCTGATGTGAGGCTGGATATGGTCAGCTGAAATGCTTTCAAACCACTTCTGGATTTGTTGTGAGCTTCCTTTGGCTGTAATGAGGTGATGAGCTACCCAGCATGGCAGTAGTTAACCACACAAATTGACGTCTAACCCTGTTTTAATCTTAAATCAAATTCTACTACTGAAAGTTTAGAATGGTATCCCCTAATTCCAGACTTCAGAGCTCATGTTGAACACTTCTGAAGTCATATCAAAATTGAGAAGGGAAAGTACAGAATCAGCATTTATATCGTCCTGTATCTTCTTGTTCTAGCTGGGAAAATGGTCACAGGATTTCATGTTGGCATTTCAGAGAAAAGGGGTTAGAAAGTCACTGGGCATCAGGAAACTCTTTAGACATAAGAATTTCTCTAGCAGATGTAGAGCATCAACACAACTGGTTTCTCTATCATCTTCTTATTTTCTGAACAGAAGGTTTGCCTGTGATAAAGGGAATATGGGCGGCAAACTGCTCTGCTCCAGTCATTTCTTGTCAAGATTTTAGCTGTCTGGGGTTCTACTTAGCTGAAGCATCTTGACCAGTTCTGGAGTTCTCTTTTGTAATTCTGAAAGTTTAATTATATGTGGAATACATAGTGATGCCTTTTTTTTTAAAGCTGCCTGAATATTTGCATCGTAGAGGACGATTGTCTTTAAAATCTCAGTGAATGTATTTAGAGAGAGAAAAATATTTCTTCCTGTAAGAACCAACCACAGTGCTCTCTTTTTGATCAGCTAGGGCCTCTCCCTTGTCTGAGCTCTAGCACTCAAAATGGGACTGGGTCTTCTCAATAGCAGATCAGTTGTGTTAAACTTGTCTATAGTAAAATACTCTGTGTGTACCTGCTTTGCTGCAGAGCTTTGTCTTTACACTTTTTGTGTTCTAGAGAGCCATGAGTTTGCTTTTCACTATGCTATTGACCTGCATAGGTTCAGGAACCTGTTTGGTAATATGTGGGATGATACAGATGCTAACAGCAATTTAAATTCCGGTATGACTATTATCAGTAATATTAAGAGTTAATGAAAAATATTTCAAAACAACAATAGTTTACACTTAAATGCATTCTTATCTGACAATATAATGGACTGCAAGCCAATTGAAATGATGCAAGTTACAGGAATATACTGATACAAAGTTCATGACTATAGACAGCCAAAAATTCCAATTTTGTCTTCCACCTTTTTTCCCAAGTGAAAAGTAAAGATTTGGCTGCTGTTTTAAATTCCACCTTTTCTTTTTGTAGAAAAGGGAAAGTTCTTCTACTGCTTTCCCTTTCTATCCTGTCTACAAAAGAGACAAATAGTCACTTGTCTGTGTTCACAGGAGGCCAAGGTTTTTTTTCCTACTCTGGCTCACCCCATATCATGTAGAAATTAAAAAGTAAGGAACAAATATCTGAAGCTGTAAATTACAAATAGGACTAAGTAAGATACATTTCTATCACAATTATAATTTGTTACCATAGGTAGAAATACAGATGTAGAGAGCAGGTTAGGAATATTAAATCAGTATGCACGAGACTAATGATTGAAAAGGCAATTTTAACATAGGCATTCATTTTCTTTTGAGTGTTTTGATCTGCAGACATTCAGGTTAGTTGACACTGCTTTTCATCTCAAACCCGCAAGAAACATTTTCCCACCTCTTATGATTTAACTCATATACATCCGGTGAAATTTTGTATAATTTTTTGTGGTAGGCTTAGAGGATATTAAAAAAAAATAAATTTGAATTATCCATGCTGTCATGGAAAAAAGTGCACATTTAGAAAGTCATGCTTAAAGCACATTTGATGTGAGGTAATAAGAGCTGTTAAATATTTTTCAGCTGAAATGGCTTTGACTTACAAGATTCCGAAAGTGATCAATTTTTAAAACTCTAAGACAGAAGAAAAATATTTTATCTATTTTAGACATATATAAGTAGAATAAGCCATTTTCCCCCATGTTTTTCTTCATCTTTTTTCTTTTTTTTCTCTAGAATGTAAAACTCCAACTGCAAAAAGATCTTGATATACTCTGTGTGTCTTGAATATATTGTGCATGTATCAATGTAGCTTTATGTACTTCAAGATAACTTCAGTTACTTCTGCTTGATGAAAATCAAGACTACTTCATGTAATTATTTTGCAATGTAGATGTTTATAAAATAAAGAATATATGCTAATATGTTGTACTGGATTGAGGTCTTAATGCACAGTATAATGAAAGAAATTATCTGAGTTTTGCAAATTATTGCACTTTTGCAAAGCAATATTAACAAAATTACTAGATAACAAGAAAAATTAAACTCTCGGATAGAATTGAAAATTTGACAGTAAAACCAGTGTGATGTTAAGAGAGTTTGATTTGGATAGTCAAAGAGTTTGCAGAGAAAAGACATGAAACTATAGCAACATTGCTTGGGAATCTTTGTGTCATCTACTGATTAAAATTAATGGTGACATTCTTCTCCAGATAAAGGTAATTCACTAATATGAGAGGTTTATTGAGCTATATTAGTAAAGAAGATTTGCGAAAAAGCATGAAACTGATTGTTTCATAAAAAGCCGGATCAAATTCCCACTAAAGCCAGTAAGAATTTTCCCAGTGATTTCAGGGAGCTTTAGGAATTCAGAGAATAAATGTTGGTACCAGATTTTTAAAGGTTTTTTTTTTTTTCAGGCAGCAGTTTTACACAGTAGATTGACTCTGACACTAACTGCTCATCTGTTGACTGGCACTAAAGATTTTTGGGAAAATATTCTAATTATGCTGGTACAGTCATCTGTACCCTTACCGCCGACTCACCCACACCAGTTAGTGTGACACTAACATATTTGACACTGAGGAACCCATAACAATGACTTCAATAACTGCTTGCCTAGTTTTCTATATAAAATGTACTGTTTGTTCAGAAACCCAGCTGATACCACAAGCAATTAACCCAAATTAACTCATGGCTGTCTTGCATAGATGTTTTGCATTTAATCATATGACTTGTGGAGCATGTATACAATGATGATTGAAAGTGAATAGAAAAGTGTCAGATACTGTCACTAAATTAATTATGCTGCACTAGAAAGAGCAAATCCTCTAATACTTAAAATAATTACTTGCCACTGAAATGTTGAATTTTTTTGTTTTGTTTGATGCCAGTCAGCCTCACTTCTGTCCCTGGAAAGGTGATGGAACAGCTTGTTTTGGATGCCATCTCCAAACAACTGGAAGAGAAGAAGGTCATGAGGAGTAGTCGGCATGGATTCACCAAGGGAAGATCGTGCTCGACCAATCTCATAGCCTTCTATGATCTCATCACCAGCTGAATGGGTGGAGGGAGAGCAGTGGATGTCATCTACCTTGACTTTAGCAAGGCTTTCGACACTGTCTCCCACAACATCCTGATAGAAAAGCTGAGAGAACATGGGATAGATGAGTGGACAGTGAGGTGGGTTGAGAACTGGCTGTTGAACCAGGCTCAGAGGGTCATGATCAGTGGAGTAGAATCTGAATGGAGGCCTGTGACTAGCAGTGTTCCCCAGGGCTCGGTGTTGGGTCCAGTCCTGTTTAATATCTTCATTGACGACCTTGATGAGGGAATAGCATCCACCCTCAGCAAATGCTGATGATACAAAGCTGGGAGGGGTGGCTGACATGCAGGAACACTGCGCTGCCATCCAGCAAGACCTGAACAGGCTGGAGAGCTGAGCAGGGAGAAACTAATGAAATTCAACAAGAGCAAGCGAAAAGTCTTGCACCTGGGGAGGAATAACCCACTGTATCAGTACAGGCTGGGAGATGACCTGCTGGAGAAGAGCTCTGTGGAGAAGGACCTGGGGGTCCTGGTTGATGACAGGTTGGCTATGAGCCAGCAGTGTGCACTGGTGGCTAAGAGAGCCAATGGGATCCTGGGATGCATCAGGAAGAGTGTGTCCAGCAGGTCGAAGGAAGTGATCCTCCCCCTCTACTCTGCGTTGGTCAGGCCCCACCTGGAGTACTGTGTCCAGTTCTGGGCTCCCTGGTATAAAAAAGACAGGGACCTCCTGGAGAGAGTAGAGAAGATCTACGAAGATGATTAAGGGCCTGGAACATCTCCTGTATGAGGAGGGGCTGAGTGAGCTGGGACTGTTTAGTCTGAAGAAAAGAAGACTTAGGGGGGACCTAATTAATGCTTATAAATATCTTAGACATGGGATGCAGGGGGAATTGGCCAGCCCCTTTTCAGTGGTCTGTGGAGACAGGACAAGGGGCAATGGCTGTAAACTGGAGCACAGGAAGTTCCGCACCAACAGGCGGAAGAACTTTTTCACAGTGAGGGTGACAGAGCACTGGAATAGGCTGCCCAGGGAGGTGGTGGAGTCTCCTTCTCTGGAGATATTCAAGTCTCGTCTGGACACCTATCTATGTAATATGAGCTAGGGAGCCTGCTTTGGCAGGGGGGTTGGACCCAATGATCTCTCAAGGTCCCTTCCAACCCCTACGATTCTGTGATTCTGTGATTTATCAAAATACCCAGTAAGGGCCAAAAAGTCACTTAATCAATCAGTGTAACTGTTGTGTGTAGCTGAGCCTGGGAAACTAAAGGAAACTAATTAATACATTGTTTGATTAGTCTATGTTCTTCTTAATCCATAGGCTTCTTCTTTCTGTAATAACAAAAACTGCTTAGTCGTTATAGGTGAGTAAAAAATATTATTAAATTTGTAATTACTTATATCTCTATCAACTTTTTTTCTTTTTCCTCAGAATAACCAAGACATTCCAATTTTGTTTTTATTTGACCTTAACAGAATTGTTCTTTTAACTCTAAATTCTCCTTCACTTAGGTTTCTTAGGCAACATAATTTGCTTCAGTACACTTCTTAAACACATTTTGACATTTGTCAGCTGATAAATCAGACCATCTAGTAAACATAAATGAACAATCATCACTGACATACATTCTCCCCTCCTGTTGATCACCTGGATGGACATCATCTGTATTCTAACTCAGTTATTACCATTTTGCCTGTGATGTCATGTATTTGAAAACAATGCAGATGTGAAAGATGTGTCACTCTGTTTCATAATTTTCTTGTTTGTTTTTCTGATTTTCTTATTACAGAACAACAATCTTCACCAGTGAAAAACAAGCTTGTTTAACATTCCCAGCATTGTTGTCTTTCTGGTTACTTAAAATTAATTCACATTATCAGAGTGGTGTCAAAACAAGGCCTTTTGGCAATTCCACAGAAGTTAAGCTGTTTTCTTAAATACCTTACCAGGGAAAAAAGTGGCCTATACTAATCCCAGAGTTATTTTCAATAAACAGGCAGACACTGTAAGAAACTAAGTGGGAACACCTAAACTGTAGCTTTATAATGATTTTGAATACCATGAGCATGATATTGAAAACCAGTATTAGCCATCAAGACCTAGAACCTTCTTTTATTGTCAGATTCAATTAAAACATTCCTGGAGTCAATGTTTTCAATGGAGTTAGTTTCGGTCACATGTGAGACTTGTCAATCTTTTGGAGAGGAGGGAAGAAAAAAAAAAACAAAAACCATAAGTAGCAGAATTAGATGTAGTATAAAATTAAAATATCAACATCTCAAAAGTATTTTCTGTAGAAATACAGTATTCATAGCAAAAAATCATTGGGTTGAGGAGAGGCATAAAAGATCCTTATACATATGTCTCTCTCCCTCACTCCTTATTCTTGTCATTAAGAGACAATACTGAAATTCTGAAGAACATTACTTGCAATGGAAATTACAGTTTATAAATATTTCACACAGCCAGATGATTATACTTGATTAATTAGTTTTTCAAGAAGCAAGTTAAAAACCGTGAAAACATCAACAAGCCTCTCTGAATAATTTCTCAAAGAGAATATCAGTAAGCAGAAATCCCTTTTACAGATTGCCGGGGCCACCTACCTCTAATACATATGTTAAAAAAGAAAAGAAAATTTCAGTATTACTTTGATGGCTATTTTACATAGGAAAAGATAAAGATTTACCCCGAGAGAAAAAACCCCAACACATCTTTACCAGAATGCAAACTTGAATGATCAGTACTTTAGGGGTTGAATCTTAATTTTAGTTCTACAGTATTTTAAAAATATGATCTGTTACATAATAGGACCCATCTTCTGTCTTCACTCAATTTGAAATCTCTTAAATTTACTCAATATGTACGATAAATATCAGTTAGAAATTAGTGTTTTCAAATATCTGTCAGGATCATTCAATATCCAACAAACAATTTACATCAAAGCCTACCCCAAACCATTACAGTAAAGGTGTAAAGGACCTTTTTCTCTTGCTTAAAATAAAAAATTTCAAAAAAACATATACCAATTAAAAGCAAGGTTGAGTTTACCGTGGTTTTGCTGCTGTAAGAATGCTAGTTTTAATTAGTGTATACTCACATGCTGAATGCATTACAACAGCAAATTTTTGATTGATAGGAAAGACTAAGGATTCCACAAGTTTGCAAAGAGAATGCAATTCCAAGACAGGATTTTTGCATTTTTCCCATCGAGCCAGGAGCAGCAACATAGGAGGCAGGACCTTCAGCTGCACTAAAAGATTCAGCTTCCTTACTGAAAAAAACCCAAACAGCAAAAGAGGTCAAAACCTTCAGTGTAAAGAGCTACACTCTTTTCTAATTAATGTATAAAATACATTTAAAATTTGTTAACAGTGAAATTAATTTCCTTCATAGGGATAGAAAGGAAAATGGAATACTTTGCAGTACATGCATATGTGTAAAATCTGTATTTTCTTTTTAAGGAAGAAAAATTCTCATATAGGAGCAAAATATTTGCTGACTTATGTAAGAGTTCAAATCTGTGGGGAAGTTTCTCTAGAGGTAGTGCCTTGTGATGGAACTGTGTTCTTGAGAAATTACTTCTCTTTCAACATAACTTTTTTCTTTCCCAGCTAAGTAATAGAAATATGTAGATAGTAGTCTTCAAAACTGATGGAAGTTGTCCCAACAGAAAGAAAAGAATCCAAAGCAATAGTCAAAGGATGAAGGCAGTTTCCCTCTTACACATTTTTATTGCAAAAAGGAGCAATGTTCCATAGATTTAAATTAGATACAGCTTACTGTTGTTAAATTTATTTGTGTTTGAATAAATCCCCTCAGGTAACAATACTTCTGTGGTTACCACTAAAAATAATCATTGTCCAAATTGCAACACAGTCATCTAAAATGTTCCAGCAAGTCACAACAGTCTTCTACTCTTCAAGGCTGTAGAGTCTGTAGTTATCCCTGCACAGCTACTGCCTGCTGCATATTCTATGCATATACTATGTAAATTATGTATTTTGATTTTCTATTACTCTCAGAATTTTACTTCCTTTCTTGAGGCCTTCATTTAATCCTTTGCTATCTAAATGGCTTCTGTCTCAGTATGGCTGTACCAGAATCCCTTTGGAAGGCTTTGAAAGGTGCCAGTCTTAGAAATATTCTTGAACGGATGCTCTTACATAACATAGATTGCTTCAGTAGGCACTGAAAATTCATACACAAGCTAAGTACAATAGAATGATCCAGATTTTATTGTTCCCAAACTGGAACTGAGAAGAAAAATACAAAACGAAAAGATAACAATACATATCAGCATAATATGTCTGGTATTTTTTCTTTGGTCTGAGTCCCTGACAGTTCCAGAAACTGAGCTCTGACCCTGCCTATTGAATAGGTGACCTGTTATTGTAGGTTGGAGACTGTAGGTGTTATTGAGCAGGCATCATTCATCATTTATTATCTGGTATCCCCTGTAAACTTTAGGAAACATGTTTTAAGATCAAATGTCCTGTATTTATCCATTGTAAATTATTTCTAATGTCACAAATGAGGTTCCACGCTGGCTTAACAAACTATAGAAGAAGTGGCATCTGGATAAGCATCCAATGGATGATTTTCATTGGACTCAGAACTGTAGTTTGAGAAGGGAATATGTTGGGAAAAGGAGCACAAACCAAAAGGAAAGGGTACCTAAGCAGCAGCATAAAAAGGGTAGGAGTGCCAGAACTGCTAAAAAGCATTCAGACTAAAGCAAGGAAGAGCTGACTGGAAAATAGGAAAGGTGTTCCAAGTACCAAAATTTCTAGTTACAGTTCTGGTTCATTATTTTTTCATTACTAAACCTTTATTATTCTCTGGGATCATGGTGTAGGCGGGAGGAAAAAGCAGCAAACAAAACCTACAACATAAGCAGAACAGTCAGAAGTGTAGCGATTGAAAATAACTTGCTATCTCTTCTCGTCAGCCACCAATGGACATAAAGACATTCAGCCTTCCAGTGGACATAAAGACATTCTGTAAGAGATCCATCAAATACATTGTCTTTTCTCAGTCAACATACAAAAACATTTCAATGGCATGTGGAAGGAATTTTGCAACAGCAGTTATGAGGACACTTAATTGTTAGACTTATGTCTTGAAAATCAAAGTGTGTCTCTAGTACAATGTGTTTTATACACTGGATAATGTTTTCCTTTTACTGAGTACTGTACAATATCTTCTTTCAATTAATATGTTAAAAGCAAAATTAACTTTTATTTTTTAACTGAGTTTCTTCTGGTGCAGTTTCTTGGTACTGAAATCTCTTTTTCTTTTATTATGAAAGTGTAAACTGGGACACCCTACAATCCCAGTCTTTTCAGTCTCTCCTCAGATGGAAGCCTTTCCATGTCTCTATCTTAATTCATGCTTGAACTCTCCACATGACAATTCGATCCACTCTAAGTAGGTTACCATGCCAACCTCCTTAACACTAACCTTTGCAAGAAACCACAGAAAAATTGCCAAATAATACAGGGTAGCTGTTCCAAAATAAGAGCAACGTTTTCAAATGCTACCACCTGGTGGTAACCGCATAGCAAAGCCTTGAGACATGCTAAAAACAGATTACCAAATTCTGCCTATGCCTAAATACAATTTCAGACCTTTCAGAGGTTGCAAGCTGGTAAATGGAAGCTAATGGGACTGTACTATGTTATATCTACAATGTTCTGTAGCTGTGCTCAAGCAAGGAAATTTGAGACACCAAATCTCATACGACCTAGCGGTATGCATTATGCACCTTTGTGTGCTTCAGTTCACACACGTGTCTGTGGATAGACAGCCAACATTAAAATCTCCTAAACAAGATAGTTATGGAGGTGGTGCACTACTTGGTATTGAATGAGTGGGCTATTAGTCCCAGTATGGGAAAAAAAAATAGTTACACAAATAAGGGGAAAAAAAAGGCTAAATTTTCTTCAAGTGCTCTGACGTCAGCAGAGCGAGGGACACAGGAAAACTCCATTTGGAGCTCCCTTTGGTGACTGCATTATGTAACTTCCTATGCATTAATCAGTAGCTAAGATAAGGTAAAGGAGACAAATGTGTGCTTCTACAAATATCCAATGATAGCTACTAAAATCTTTACGGTTGCCACTTTCAAGTAATGAAATCCCTATTCTCTGGGCAGGGAAACCAAGACCATTGAGTGCTCCAGTAAAGTCAGCTAGGCAAAAGTAAAGACTCTTATCACAAACACCACGGACCTGGTCCTGATCTCACATTGTGTCAGTACAAGGCTGACTTTGCTGGCTTCAGCTGAATTATTTCTGATTCATATTGGACTGAGATCAAAACAAAGTCTTCCTCCAAGTCTAATTAATTTTGCTTTCATTCTCACTTGCATCTGAATTAGCAGTGGACTGTTGATACATATGCATTAAAATTTCCCCGTTAACTCTGATGATAGAAGCATATGTTTGTTTCACAGAGTTCTGTGTGTCAGGCTACCTGGAGAATATGGTTTTAGTTGGTACAGACAGATCATAAGGGAGGATACGCATAGGCATGAGAAAAATGCCTGATAATTTGCATAAGCAGCTGACAGTATGCTCAGAGGGACAAAAGCTCCCACCACATCTGCAGATCACCATCAGACTGCTCTGCCCCTGCTTCTGAATGTCTTCTGTATAGTGTATATTTCACTACAGAAATTACAGTTTCTTTTAATGTTTTTCAAATTATCATTAATCTTAAAGGTGAATCTGCAAGCTCTTCATCTTCCCTAGAAAATTCTTCTCTATATGCAAAAGCTTCTTTCCTTTTAAGGGCATGGAGTTTTGTTTTTATCTTCCTAGTATGTTTAGTTTCCTAATCCAGAATCACTACGCTGATTGACAGATGCATAATAGCCAGAAATGCATGGTGAAGTTGAAAAAGAAAATAACCTTTGCTACAGTATAATATTTCATATAAAAAGCTATACGTAGAAGTTGTGATACCTCAAATTTCCTATATTATTTCCTGTGCTTATAATAGCATATAACTATGATATCCATCTGCACTTAGATTTTATGATGGTCATTGCAGAAACTGACTACTGTGAAGTCAAATAGTTTATTCAAAGAAATAAGGGAACATATCAAAGAAGAACATCCTTGCCTTTTGTTTTCTGGAATAAGGACAGAATTTTAGCCACCCTTTTATGGCTATCCAATTGGTTCTGGTCTATGTTGCTTCAGATGACACTAGAATGGTTTTATCATGCACAAAAGCAACAGATCCTTTTGATTATTTAAGCACATGTTTGGTCTCAGTATTTGGCTGGGACAGAAACAAAGGACGATTTGCATATCTATTTGTTCTTTCTTCGTTATAAGTAGCTGCTACTAAATTCATGATGGTAATCAAAGACATTTTCCTGACTTTTGTTGGTTTGGTTGGTTTTACTCATATTTCTGAGGAATGATCAAGAAATAAAAATCAGATTTTTTAACAATGTTGGTTCCATCCCCCAATTGTTACTACTGTTCATTTGTACCAGCAGGATAAAAGGTTGTTTCCTTTCAGCACTCATTTTTCTCTGGAAAATCACAAAGTACTGAATATGCTTAATATTCTCAGGCTGCACGTCTTGTAAACCTGAGTATTGACCCAGCTTTCCCTCCGGTGACAATATGGTAGTGCTCTAAGAGGCTTGCTGAGTAACTAAGGTAGTGATAGATTGGAAAAACAAAGTCATTTCAGTCACCCCCTACACACACACTTCAACCATTAAAGTTAGAGTAGGTATTTGCAGTTTGAAGTCTGGCTGGCAAAAGGTCTGATTGCCCAGCATTTTGTCAATGCCCATAAGCAGAAGGAAGTATGCATCCAGACAGAGGAATGAAATCACTGACAGGAGCCACTGGTTCAGTCAGAAATCAGGAAGAACTAGGTAAGTGCAGTGTGATTAAAATCAAGATAGCTGGCACTAATAAACAAGAGCCTCTGGGACGGATAACCTAAAGCAGTGTGAAGAGCAAAGGATACAAAGAGGATGAGGAGAAAAGAATGCTATGATTTCAAAAACAAAAGAAGGCAGGATTTTACATTTAAATTCAAATTTCATGATCAAATTAAATTACTTCACAAATGCTGATACGCAGATACCCCCAGATAAATCTATGACATCTACATGATGGGAAAAAGGATCTGCAAACAGCTATGTTTTCTCAAACATGCAAGGGCTTAAACAGGATTTAGGTCAGAGTACCAAGCAAGAGTGGTAGGAAGAATCAAGGGCATGCTAAAACAGGTGAAAACCAGAAAGAATAGTCAGGATGCAAAGCATAAGTCAAACTAAAAGATCCAGGCACATCAAATGCAACTCCAATCCTTAATGTAAGCAAAGCCAGAAATCAGCCAAGGACACAGCCCAATCATTATAAAAATAGATAAAAATATGAAAAGTTGTAAAAAACTCCTTGAAGGTGTTGTTCTAGAGGATGAAGGAAGTTATTTCAATGATAGATATGTCTGTGTGTAGTATTTTAAAATGTTTCAGAATTAACTGTTTATTTGCACTTTCATTGCATACATACTGAGATACTAGAATCCAGAAAAGATATGTAATAAATTTTATCACAAAAAAAAGAGGAATAAAAGTGTTAGCTCCATAATTGAAACAGCATAGAAGTTGGCCTCACAAGCAAGCTGTAGAAATTTAATACAGAAAAAGCAGAAGTAAAGCTACTTATAGAGGCTTCAGTCTCGAGTACCAGATACACTTTTCATGACTAGTGCTTCAAGGAACTAAATGCCAAATGCTGTAGCTCAACAAGCCCTTAACCCCCAACACATACTGTTTTATAGAATTATCATGTAGTGGCATTTTTTTAAATAGTCTTTCTCATCAAAGGCAGTATTTGTCTTGATTTGTCAACCTATTGCTTTGTACCTGATCTAGTAAGCAGATAACAAGCAAGAGGTTGATTTAAAATCCTGACATATTCTTCAAAGGACTTGACTCCAGGGGTTTCTATAAAAGAAAGGAAAGCAGCTCCAGGAGGTGAAAATTCTATGACCATATCCACAGAGAGTGAGATCCCATTATATTGCAGCCTATGACTCCCAGCAATCATGACACAAACAACTAGGCAAGTCACCGAAATGCTAAGCAATGTGGCCAGACTGATCCTTGGTGTAACTCCATTTATTCTGGGGAATTTGTATCCCAGACAACTGTTGTATTGACTCTAATTCAAACCTGATGTAAGCAGGTTCAAATCCCTTGATATCAATGCAATATGACCAGCTTAGTGTAGGAGGCCTGGATTTGGCATAACATGTCTCTTGTAGTGAATTGATTTTGCAAAACACCACAGTTTGTCAGCCCTTTTGATATCTTCAGTCTCAGGAGAACTGCCCCCTTCTAGTACTGCATTGATTCATTGCTGAGTTGACCTTTACAAATAGACCAGAATAGAATGGAATTTAGTTTATATAATGTCTTTCATTCAGGAGATGTCTCCAATCACTGATAAACCAATAATAATAATATGAATATAATGTGTAGTCAAATACAAAAACTGTTGTAAATTAGGCAGAAGTACATATATTACCTTGAATACAAGATGATTGCAAATGAAAAAAAAAATCATTGATTGTATTTGAGACTTTCTGTTTCCCATTCAAAGCTGCAGAATTAATTTTGTAGGTTAGGAGTACACTGAACTGTAGCATAAATTCACATGTAACTCATTTCACTAGTTCATTCTTTTGGTTTTTTAACCTTTTTGTTTCTTACAGATTGAAAATATGTGGTTCTAATTGATTTTCAGATTTAGTTTGAGGTGAATCTGTACAGCTATTTTTGAGATGCGTGAGACTGTGCTTTGTAGATATTGAACACCTCTTTCTACTAAGCTGTCTGTTGATCATAGCAAACCATTCTCTTCACCTCCATTGTTTCCTTTCTGTTTCCTGCTACTTCTGTAGTACCAGAGGTAAGGAATTACCATCATGGTCTTCATCTGAAAGACTGAAAATGCCTTAAACAATACAGAAACAGTGGAGCAGTATGCTGATCCATTACAAATGTTTGTGAAACTGCAAAGCCAGTATCTCTCTTACGTGCCTTTATAGTCACCCAGAATTGTATTATGCTTAACAGGACTCCTAGCAGCTGAATTGCTCGGTATGGTCATGAACTCAGGGAGCTATAGCATGGCAACAAAGAGTACATGAAGCACTTGTTTTGCTAGAAATGCAAAGGGTGAACAGGAGAAACAGCAGTCTGAAAAGCAATGTAACCATGGAATAAGGAAATGCAAAGAATTTAATTTCAGAAAGGCTAATTTGGAGAGGTTTAGAAGTGCGGACTAGCTGTTTCTTTGCCTCGTACCAGCTGTGATTGCCGTCATGTCAGATGCTGCCACTCTGATACATGTTTTGCATTTTCTTTCTACTAGTATAATATAACCCCAAATGATTAATGCATCATAAAACATATCTTTGTGGGAGAATGTTGAAGGTCCTCAGAGATACCTGTCTTCTTTCTAAACATGACTTTGTAAAATCTATTCCTTCAGTCTCTGTGACTGGCAAAGGATTTCCCACTCCTCTGCACCAGCTAATGTATGGTTATGAAATGACAAGAAGTGGTACAGGCAGACTGCTCTGAGTTTAGGGAACTTTTCAAATGTAGACTTTTTTTGAAAGTGGATACGGTAGATTGTGGCAGATGGCTCATTCTGTCTGGTAAATCCTTCTTCATTCGTGGCTCATTGAACTAGTAGTGTCATTACTGTCTAGCATGTTAATTTGGAATCCATGTGCTAAACTTCATTGCAAAATTTTGTGATGAAAAGATTTGCTTTCTGTGCACAATAGCTTCTATTTCTTATTCAGTATGGTAAAATAGTAAAAGTTCCCTCTAGATATCTTTTAAAGATGGATTTTCAGCTCTCATCTATCATTTGATTGGAAAAGATTTCATGAATCTCTGTCTAGTTGCTAGGAGGTTAATGCAAGAATATACTTCTTTCCTAGTGACATGAAAACTGGAGGATTAAAAAAGAAATCCTCTTCTTAAAATAATTAATCTAACATTAAATATATTTTACATTTACAGCTGTATCTTTCAATTCTTTGCAACCTTTTTCTCAGCACAGGAGTTATTGAAGAACTCCATATTTCACATACGGCACTGTTCATCTCTACAGCATAAGGCAATTTGCACTGGAAACACACATTAAAAAAACTTGGAAATTAATCTTCAGCATTATGTAGTGGATTTCCACAGGACTTTTAGTGATTAAAATTTTAATCACCTGATGATTAAAGGTTTCATTACTAGGCAATTAGCACTTAAAGTTTAAGTGCCAGGCATTTAACTCTGTTTTGGAAGTGGAACTGTCAGTGGTTGGGGATTGCAAAGCCGGATGGATCATAAGGCAGCACTGAAGTAAGAGCAAAGGGGCCAGAGGAAGTCAGAGGGAAGGGGAGGCTACAGGATGCAAGTACATGAACACTGTAATCCCTTTCAACAGGAATCAGCAGAATAAGGAAAATTAGGTCTGACGAAGGAGATACCGGGGCACAGCAGGAGCCAGCAGCTACCTGAGTGCCAGGAGCTGGGCAATGGACTCAACAGTGGGGCAGTCCCAGCCCAGAGCATCAGGTATCTCCCTGGGTATAGGGACAGTTGTACAGCTCTTGCATGATAATGTGGATCTTGAGGCAGAGGGAAGCTTGTCCAGAAATTGGTCACGAAGAATATTTGTTTAATCTTTTCTATGTTTTGAGATAGAAATGACCATTGAAAAACCTATTTATTGCAGTACATTTTAACACATGAATAGTTACTGCTGTTTTTTTCCAAAGAAAGATATATTTAGCGGGAAACCTTCACTCTATTACCCTAGGCAAACTGAACTGCAATTTAAGCTAGATGCTTTTTTTTGGGTTTGTTTCAGAATTGTAGATTTTGCATATTGGCACTGAATGTTGAAATGCAGAGCGGGAAGCTGATTAGGTCTTGCTAGATTTAGCTGCCTCTTAATCTTTTTTTTTTTCTTACTGTTTTTTTTATTCTCACCAGCAGAAACACTTTAGTCCTAGAAGAGTTACACAGTCTTTTTCCAATATAAATATCTAGTATTGATTTATCTGTGAACAAACTCGATTTGTTATTTCATTATAAAATACATACAGTAAACGTTGCAGCTGGAGGATGTTAGAATTCTCTGATATACCAGAATAATAAAAAAAGACCAGATTTTATAAAAAACCAAAAACTCAGTTCCACAGCTCACTTTGATATTAGAGGAAGCTGCATTCATGTATCTGAGTCTAGACTACGGAACTTAATATATTCCTTCAGAGTTGTCATGCTGTTTTAAGATAACAGATGGGTTTGAAACTATAACCAGTCATTCAGAAGGATAGGGAGTTTACTCTTTTTTTGATGGCTTTTCTTTTTCCTTTTTTCTCTTTCTTTTTCTTCACCATTTGAGAACCATTCCAGTCACCAAAGTCATGTCATTGAGATGCTGAGCAAGTCAGTCTGTGGCACTCGTGGCAGATTTAATAAATATGTGGGGCAAAACCCCCAAACCTCCTCCCATGCATTATCTAATTGTTTTTATTAGGTAGAACAGAAAAAGTAGTAACTCTTGGACTAAGCCCTGTCACAGTTCTGCTGAAAAGCCAGATACCAACTAAACAAGGAAACATCAGAATGAATCAGGCACCGAAGGAGCTGTATACAAGTAGGAATTAGATGGTGAGTGTGAGCTGAAATAGGTTTTTGCAGAGATGAAGTTAAAAAAAGCATGAAGAAATGTAAAAATAGTTAAAGAATCAATTCCTGATTTTGGTATGGTGTTTTGGGAATAGCAAATACTACACTAGACTGTTCTATCACCTGAAGAAATTAACAAGCAAAATGTCCCTTGCAAAGCAGCTCCTGAGAGATATTCTAACCTGGAATATTTCTTTTTCCTTTTTGAGAATGATAAAAGGCATGAAGACTGCATATGCCTTTGTATACTTTATATTTCAAAGGTGGCAATCACAACGGTTTCTGCTTACATGAATATTTTCCCTGAGACAGACTGAGTTCCAGCATGGAAGTGAAGCCTGAATGATTGTATTGTTTATTTTTCATTACGATAATGCCCGCAAATTTACAGCAAAAAATCTACAGCTGCTATAGGCACAGCTGCAGCTATTCAAAGATAGGTCTATACTGTCTATAGAGTGGGTGGGGTAAAATTTGTCTCATCTTTATTTTAGCCACCTGCAGAAATTCACCTGACTAATTTTACCTAGCTACCTACCTCAGGAGAAAAAGGCTTATGTCCTTGCTAGACTTATTTCTGTCCACTGATTACCAGGCATGTTTGCATCGTGGATATCTAAGTCTGATGAGAGGAATTTTATCCTTATAAATTTCTTCACTGGGTGTTCATGCTCAGCTTTCATTTTTATAAACCTTAAATAAATCTGGATCATCAGCAACTTGTCATATTACCGCTCAGATAAAATGAATCATGCCCTGGAAGTGTTGTGTGAGGTTTTTTTGTGGTTTGGTTTTTTGGTTTTTTTTTAACCCAAGCACATGATTGTGCAGATTAAAAATCCTTAGACAAATGCTGTTGTAAACAAATTAGGCAGGATGAATTCCCCGCAGGGTATTTTCTCTTCTTTAACAGTCAGCCATTATGCTTCTGAGCTGGTAACAACACATCTCAGAATGAAATGAATTGTACAACATTAGCTGCAGCTACCAATAAGCCATCAGGTGGCAATTTAAGTGAAAGGAATTAACATAACTATTGCTGAACTGGCAAAATTGACCTCTATAGTGTACCTTAAGGGGAGATTTCCTTCTTTCTTTCCCTTCTTTTGCTTTAAGCATAAGGCTATCACACAGCAGGAAACATATTATTTAAAAAAAAAAGGACACTTACTTTTTTATTGATTAGAAAATGAAATCTTGATGAATTTTGAGTAATGATAATGACAGAAATCTTACACTCCTGAGTTACTGGAGTTGAATGGTTACAGAAAATCTTGAGAGACTCAGCAAGCTTTATCAAGTTTACCTTTTTCTGGCTGGCTTTTAAAGAAAAGGTTTCTTAAGGAAACTATTTGGAGACAGGCATGAACATTTCTGAAGGAAAATACAAAGACACAGTGATAGAAGGCGGCCCAGCCAGTTAATTAGATTTAAGGAGGTAGTACCCAGTCAATTGAATGTCACCCTATGGTAAACTAAATTAACAGGAGATCAGAGTTTTGTATGGCTATAGTCTGTCTTTGTTAAAAAGACTTGGTTGAAATTTCTAAAAAGGAGAACGTCAAAAGCACTTTGAAAATAGAATTATTACTTTAATAAAACAAGCATATGGAATGGATAAGAGAGATTTAAAGCCTACACATTTAATCTGTGAGAGTGCAATGTAAACCAAAAAGGAAATGTAAAATTATCTTCATATGTCTCACATTTACCATGAGATGCAAGAGAATTTAGTTCCACTTAATGCATTGGTCTATGAGATCACTTGCATACAGAAAACCTATTCTAGGAGATTTCATTTACAGTAGCAATCAATCTCAATTCAGGAAATTAACTAATTATAGCAGTGTTGCAAGTCACGTCCTGACTAACTGAGCATGATTTCTCAATGCATTAGAAATAAATCAGTGATCACAGTTGCAGCAACAACTGTTTTAAACATTTAAATCCAGGAAATATATTTTGTAATATTAGACTTGGCTTACAGGGACCATATAAAAGCCAAATGTCAACATTAGAATCTTCTTTTCATAGAATCATAGAATGGTCTGAGTTGGAAGGGACCCCAAGGATCCTTCCCCATCTTCTAGTCTGAAGATGAGAACAACAATTTCTCAACCTAGTTGGTTCAGTTTACTGCAGATGTATATAATGGATTAATAAACTACACAAAACAAGTCACCCTATCATACAGCATCTCATTTTTATTTCATATACTTCATGAAGTTTTTAAAGCTTTATGCAATCTCTTAAAAATGTAGACACTGGCTACAGAACTCTGTTCCCACATCAGTCTCCCTATTGACATAGCATCTGCTTTTTTACTTATGCTACTTATCGACCCCCTTTTAATACATCGAAAATCTTCCCTGCCCGTCCAATTACCAAGTTCCCCTATGTTGCACATCACTATGTTTTCATTTGATAGCATTAAAATTAATTTGTTTGAATGGACTGCTGCACCACACTACCTAGATTAGACTCTGTAAATGGCCTTGCTTAATCATCAGCATTCTTCAGGTCTTAGAATCACTCACAGATCTTACGAGCTTCTCCACACACACACACACACCCCAACCTTCCCTCCCCCCTATCTAATTCTAGCTCATTTAGATGAACATTGAATGATATCAACATCATTTCTGGTTGACCCAGAACCCCACTAGAAACATACTTACTCAGCAAGGTTTCCACTTTCCTTGATGCCTCTTGAGATCTGCCAGTCAGCTGTAATCCAATTGTTGATACTGCATTATGCTACCATCAGCATGTGATGGGACACTAAAAGTAAAATGTCATTTAAAAGAAAAAAGGGTATTCATGTTGTATTGAGTTTGCATGGCAAGGTTTTGGTAGCTAGGGGGGTACATGGGTGGCATCTGCAAAAAGCTGGTAGAAGCTTGGAGAAGACCATGGTGAGGCAGGTTGTTCGCTCAAGTTGATGGTGGAGCAGATATTCCAACTGCAACCTGTGAAGGACTCCACACTAAAGCAGATGGAAGTACCTGAAGGAGGCTGTGACCCCATGGAAGGCTCGTGCTGGAGAAGCTCCAGGTAGGACCTGTGTCCCCATGGAGAGGAGCCCACACTGGAGCAGGCTGGTCCTAAAGGACTGCACCCTATGGAAGGGATCCTTGCTGAAGCAGTTAATGAAGAACTATGGACCATGGGAAGGACTCATGTTGAAGAAATTGGTGGAGGACGTTCACCCATGGGAAGGGTCCCTTGCAAAGAACAGAACTGTAGATCTGAATTTTGTCAGAATATTTGACCTAGTTTCACTTGATGCTTGATTAAAAATCTGCATTATCTGAAAATAAGAATGACTAAAATAGACTTTCTCAAATGTAGTTGTTAATGGAAATTCATCAATTTGTGGGGACATATCTCAAGGGATTGGTACTTTGCCAAGTGCTATTCAATAATTTTATTAAGAGTGTGGACAACAATATAAAATCTTGTCTGGCTGAGTTTACAGCTGACACAATGATGAATAGGACAGTAAATAACTGGAGAGCTTTCCATTACAGAGTGATCTGAATTGTTCAGTGAAATGGTTATTCTCAAACCAAGCATGCTTTCAATGAGCTGAAGGAATTAATGTTTTAGGTAAAGGATGGGAATGCTATTTTGGAAAACAGTAATTCAGAAGGTACACTGGAATCATAGTATGCTAATCCAGCTCTTGGATGAACAAAAAGAGGACTGTAAAGTAAGAATATGCCACTGCAGACACAGCTAGTCAGACTGTTGCATTAGTACTGGGACCCTCCCTGTTGACTGCATTAAAGAGGATGTTAGTAAAAGCAACATGTGGTGGCTGAAAAACAGCCCTTAAAACCAGAGCCTTTTGGGACTCAATTTACTCAACTAATCAAAGTAGAGGTTAAAAGGCGATCCGATTGCCATACAAAGATACTTCAAGTTTGAAATGAAATCTGATCATTGGAAAAGAAAAAATGTCAGTCTTGCAGACAAAAGCATAAAAAGATACGCACATTCAACCTTGAAACAGAGACAGTAGATGTAATTAACAATTTATCAGGAAAGGCAATAGACACGCTCTGGCTCTGAGTCTGTAAAATGAGATTAGATATCTTTCTGGAAAACATTCTTTGACTCAGCATCTGAGAAAATTATATACATTATAGACCAAGTGATCATAAGTCTGCACATAAAGACTATGAATCTATTTGTCAAATGAGAAGCATTGGCAAAGAAAAACAAAGGGTAATCTGCCAGAATTTATTCCTGTCATGGCGTTTTGAAGTGGCAATAATTTGCTCCCTTGTATTGGCTAAGAATGTCTGAAATGATGTGGTAGATCTCTAGTAGGCTGAAGAGTTCCTGAATTTGGTGTGACGAAAAAAATAACCTGCTTCCTTCAGTGGAGAATGGAGTACTGTTATCAGTAATAAGAGTGTCCTAGGATGGATGAAACATTGAAAGAAAATGAGGTTTGGGTGACTGAAGAGGGTTGGTGAAGAAATGACGTAACAGGTGAGTACTTCTGCCTGGAAATGATCCTAGAACCACCTGAAGGACAGTCCTGTAAACAATGCAATCTGGTTTGAATGGCTCGATGAGCTTGCTGGATATTGGCTAGCAATGTCAGTGCCATTTCAACGTAAATCAGCACAGACAGCCTTTAAAATAAATCAGTATATACATACTAGCCATACAAGTAGATAAATGCATGGAAGGAAAACCAAGGAATTAAATACTTTAACAGAGCTAAAACCAATTTTATTCAAAAGATAATGAATAAATAAGTCAAATACTAAAGAATATGGTGTGGTAAAAGATAAAAGGTTATTATATAACCTATTTGAAAAGTGAATTAAGGTAAAAACACTCATTAAACCAATTTACAGCTGAGAAGCTGTTAAAGCATATTACTTTCACCCTGTTGGTTTGTTTGGGGGGGTTTCCCATCACAGAGTCACATTAATTAGCATGAACCTTCTTAAGAATGAAACACAAACATTTACCAAAGGTAGCTTGAAAGTGTGGTTAGTGGCTTTTAGTAGTCATTCGGTAAAAGCTTGAACAACCCTGTGAGAACTTCAGCAGCAGAACAGCTTGTCAAAATAAAACCTTAAGCAGATGGTTTTAAATCACTGGAACTCTATGTATATGCTGAATGCTTGAGCAGTTCTATGAATAACAGAAAGCTGTCCACAAACACAGAGGAAAATAGCAGATGTGTGAGGCTGATGTTACCCGATCTCCATCATATGGAATCCTATGGCTGTCAAAAATGACGTCCCTTGCCTGCTTGAGGGAGTGACTAAAAAAGTCTCCGTTGGTGGAGTTGTTCATAAGAAACATATCTTTCTTTGCACACTGTACTTCAGCCCATTGTAGTGAAAAAGAGGAACTTTGGCTGGCACAGATAGAAGGCAGCTGCAGCAACAGTTCAAAAGACATTTCAAAACCTCTTAATCTCCAATATACATGTCAACATAAAATGCACATGCATGTTCTGTTACTTGCCCAAATGAATTTCACTTTCACCAAACAGAACAAGTCCTAGTCATAGAGGTTTCTGTTCATGAATCTCTGTTTTCCGTGTCCCTGTAGGGTCTTACTCTAGTGGAATGTTCTGAGGTAACAACTGTCTTCTTGTTCAAACTCTATTTAGTACCTCACTCTCTAGAGTTTTGGTCACCTCAGAAAAAGAGAATCAAATTTGGTCCCTATTCTCACAGTACTGTTCATTTTACAGCAAATAATTTAGTATAAAAAAATCCTGCTTTACAGCAGAACTTCTTTCTGTGGTAGGTGTTACAGCCTTTGGCCTACAGAGCTCTAGTTTCTGAGGGAGTTTGTTCCTCTGAGAAATAAGGGCCTCACGGCAATAAGATTTGTTTCTGGTAAGTGCTATAATATGATAAGCAGAAAATAGAGTCTTTGGCTACTGATCTTTCATTGTCTACTTAAATAGGGATCAGTCATACTTAAAGACTGTCACGGATGAATATTATTATTTCTCCTGCCGTGAATCAAGTGTATCTGCAATGCCCAGTATTTAGTATTGATGAAAGCTGCAAGCGTCCTTACATAACATTATTGAGTCCTGTGTAGCATGGTGGAAGTACTGACACTCCCAGAAACTGCTCTGGTTTGAATTATAAACTTAAAACTACTTATGTTGATTTTCAAAAAAAAGATAGTAGAATGTAGATCCTCATCTGCATGAGGATATATGTATGATGTTATATGCATTATCCATAATGACACTGTATCATTGTATAATATACAATGATACTTTATGGTACTGTAATGATATTGTACTATCTGCACAATGTATGTTATCTGTAAAGTTTAAGAATATGAAAAAACCTGTATTTTCAGTATATTCCAAGAATACATATAAAATGAGATAACCTGTGATTTTTTAGCTTATATATCTTACTTCTGTTTAAAGCAAAAAGTGAGCCTATGCAGACTGTAAGGAAATAAAATAATTTTGCCTGTGTTTACCAGTGAGTTTCACTGCACTCTCCCAAGTAATTTTGGTATCTGTCTCTGATCCTAGAAATTGGCAGTTTGGCTTACATCTTTAGAGCATAGAGTCTAGAGGTGTCTTTTATTTGGATTTCAGAAGTTCAAGCCAAACATTAAGAACAAAGTGCATTTTAAGCATACCTGATTATTTAGTATCACTGACTAGGATGTCATCAGAGAGCTGCAAATTAGACCCTTTTGGGAAATAGTGTTTGGGTTTGGGGTATTTTTTCTGTGATTTAATAGAATGTGTTGTGATGCGAAATCTATCATTTGGGTCAAGAGGGGCTTTTAAAGGTTTTGGGTCTCCCAGTAAACTATGAAGATCTATTTTTTCCATGAGATTTTCTTTTTAATGTAATCTGGTAAAAATCTACAGAAACCAGTCAGGTTGTTCCTTTGTAGTTCCTGTGGCAGCAATTGCATTTTCCATTCTTTCTGACTGCATCAATAGAAAACCATTTTTTTTTTAACCTAAAATGGGAGCTACGATATTTTTTGGTGCTTGAGAATTTGGATAAATATTCTGAATATAACTAAAATTTTATTTTATTATTTTGAGTATAATAGCCTCAGAGCACAAGAACAAATACAGCATAAGCTTCTGTTGGAAGTAAAAGCTTCAAGCATTATCATTAGTTTTAAAGAAGCTTTAGCCCATGATTTGCATAATGTTATGGTACCAAGAATAAGGCCCAGGGAAGATTGTCAGTTATTTGGATACTGGCATGCTAGTGTGTGCCATTTTTTCCCTTCTTTCTTCTTTTGTAGTGGAAAATCCAAGGAAAGGGACAATTACCTTTTCCTCTTGAGATTAAGACAGCTAAATATAGGTGCCTTTGTATAGTTGTCTAAAGCAGAACTATGTAGCTAAGCCCCCATTATAATCAATAGAAATCTGATCTCCATTTAATCAAAGGCCTACAAGGTTAGCCTTGACTAACACCCTGGGACATCCAAAGAGGTTCATGGTGCTCATGTGGGGGGGTGGAGGGGAGGAGAGAAAAGGAGAGGAGCGGAGAGGAGAGTACAAATGAGTGTGCAGCAGCTGAGGCTGTCAAGGGAATTGATCTTTGATTCCACAGTAACAGATTTTAAGGCTAAATTTGACTGCAGGTATCTAGTTTAACTTCATTCATAATAGAGGCCACATAATGTTCTTGTCCTCTAGTGAATTTGGTAACTGTTGCTTAACTAAAATAAATTTCCTAAAGCCTTTTGCCAGGAGGTTGAGGCACTACCCTATCTTTCAGTGAATTGGATTCTATTTGTTTCACCATGGCTCATTTTTGTTCTGTAGGTGTATCTACTTTTCTTCTAATAACTATTGAACTTACTGGCTGCTTGAAGCTGAATTTGTCTGGAGGGGGAAACTCTCAAAGATATTAACATAAAAACTGGCCTCTGGGTAGAGAAAGGAGGCACTGTTAATACTTGGAGGGAAAGAAAGGCCGCAATGTAAATTCACACCTTTAGCCCACAGTGAGGAAGGGCAAGGGAGAGGTCACATTTGTCAATAAATACGTTTATAAATATCTTAGGCATGGGATGCAGGGGGAATTGGCCAGCCCCTTTTCAGTGGTCTGTGGGGACAGGACTAGGGGCAATGGCTGTAAATTGGAGCACAGGAAGTTCCGCACCAACATGCGGAAGAACTTTTTCACAGTGAGGGGGACAGAGCAGTGGAATAGGCTGCCCAGGGGGGTGGTGGAGTCTCCTTCTCTGGAGATATTCAAGACTCGTCTGGACGCCTATCTATGTAATATGAGATAGGGAGCCTGCTTTGGCAGGGGGATTGGACCCGATGATCTCTCAAGGTCCCTTCCAACCCCTACGATTCTGTGATTCTGTGAAACAAGTCTGGACTGCAGTCCTTTAATACTTTGTCCACTTCTACAATCACCTCAGAAGATATCTATTTTGAATGGATAATAATGAAATGTAGGTGCTTAATCTTTCTTGTAGACTCCTTAAAGAAACCCCTAAATGCATTGTCCTGTGCAACCCCTGACCACCAAAGGAAGGTTGAGGCACATAAATAAGTTAGGTGGACTGGGGTCCTTATGAAGGTCTATGGGGGGACTTGTTTCTTTCTGTTAGCAGTGTAAGGACTGTAGGAGTTTACACTGTCTGCATTCCCCTCTCCCTGCTTCATGATCTTATATTTTCAACGAAGTAAAATCTAAACTGGGCACATAAATCAGGTGCATTAAATTTCACCCTGAGGAATCCATTCAAGAGAGGGTTGTTACCAGAACTGAAAAACAGAAATTCCAATCAAGCCTTGTTTTTTTTCAGATCTCAAATATATCAACCTTGAGAAAACAAGAATCTGGTTTCCTTCAGATTGTGTATTCTTAATTATCTTCTTTTTAGATCAGGGTAATGACAAAGACATTTAGGGTAATGTTTGAGGAGTCACCATTTCTTTTGTTTCTGTATCTTTCCTGATTTAATTACAATACTAATTCATCAGTCAATATTTGTTCAGTGTTTTGAAAATGTGGCTGTAGATAGTGGAAAAAAGCAGCAATTGTTTGCACTCACCTACAATTCTACGTGAGTGAAGACTACGCTAATATAAATTTATGGTAAATTTTCCACTTACTGTGGAATACTGTTACCCAGAATGCTAGGGCTATAAAATACCTTTTTCTGGATATCATGAAGATTGTGACAGATAGATAGTCAGAAAAGACTGAACTGACATATGCTGAGAAGAAATTTTCATTTATTTTCTGGATATGAATATTCAGGTTTGGATTGAACCAGCTACTTCCATGGCAGCAAAGTTGTGCCTAGGGGTTAAATTCAGTCTTCTCTACTTAAATTTCAGCCAATACCACCTGGTGAAGTCTGGGAGCACTAGGGATAGGTTCTGATTATGCTTGATTTGCCTGCTACAGAATAAGAAATAGTTACTACTTGGACAAGAGTGGCAGGCAAGCTTTTGTTTGACAATCCTTCAAACTGTTTTTTTCATCATGTACCTTAAGTTTCCTTTCAGGGGCAGAGGGAATTAATTGTGGTAAATTGATTCCAGCACCGTTTGAATTTTCCTGGGCTGACTTAAAATGGCTTACCAGTCAGTGTGTTTGGTACACTACCTGAACTCGGTAATGGTCAATTATAAGATTCATGACAATTCATAGAGCACTGAAAAACTCCAGCAAGGGCAAAGTCACACTTGAATGATTTTTTTCCTTTGTTTCAAAAAAACCCTCTTTGACATCCATAGAACTGGCTGACTGGTCTTCTACCAATAAAGCTTTCTCATATAGAACTTAATGTTTGTGAGTGAGTATAGGCAGCTGTGATACTGGTACGTCAGTGACATTCACATTTGTGTCAGCATTCGTTCTTCCCAGTGTCTTTGAACAGCTAACTTAGTGCCCAGCAGAAAGAGAAGTATTAGCAATAGCTAGCTTTGTCAGGTACCTCATAAAAGGCACAAAAGCAGCCTCTATATCTCAAAAATTATGCCAACATCTTCCAATGAAGATTGTTTCCAGTTGTCATTACAAGGCAACAACTGAAGGATCTTCATACGCTCACATAGAAGTGGTTGTAACTAGCATCCAGCTTTAGCCCACGATCCAACAATAGTGAGCAATACCAGGTAAGGAAAATGAGCATAAAAAATGGCAAATATACAGTGGTGTTTATTCATGTGTTAATGATTGCTATAAATAGGTTTTATCATGTATGTATAACATGAAGTTTGCTGGGGTTTTTTTGTTTGGTTGGTTGTTTTTTTTAATGTTATTAGATTTTCAGCCCCACAATAAATTCATGCAATCTCCAGAGGTCACTTTATTCCTTTGGGAAGTTAGAGATGATGATTCCACACTAATCACTTTAAAATCAATAACCTTCATCTATATAACTATAGCAGTGGAACTAAGCTGAGACACTCAAGCTAAAAGAGGCTTATTCTTTCACTTCAAGAGTCATATTTCTGATGAGAAATCAGCTTTGTATCAGGTATTTTTTTTTTGTTTGGTCTACTGGAATCCACATTTGTGAACCTTCAGCTTCTTCCTAGCCTTTCCTGGTTTGTGACTCTGGGCTGACGGAAGACCCTGGTAGAAAGAAACCTTTGATGTCAGGAAGGTAATTTCCTGTAGTAGTAATACATACTTGATTATTTTTTAGCTAAAGCAAAATAAATATCTTACCATAATCACATATGCATCAATCTGTAGCCTTCCTAGGAACACAAATGACAATAAATTAAATTGAAAATATAGACAAGAATTGTGCTTCTGTCTATTAATGCGCATTCTAAGACTCCTGTGAAGAATTTTGATTTGAAATGTGTTGCATCTGCAGAAAGGTAGTTTCTAAAGCCACTAAATTTAGGAAAGTTCATCTAACATTCAAATAAGCTTGAACTGAGAAAATAGTACTAAGAAGCTCCAGAAAACTTTTAATATTTTTCCAGTAGATATTTTTATCTGTTTTGAAAAGAAATATTTTCTCTCTCTAATGCACGAAGTCACAGATATGTTTATGTGCACACTTCAACTCCTTTATTGAAAGATGACCAAAAAGCTTTCTCTGTCAGGAGTTATGAGAACTCAGTAGCAAGGAATGGTTCTTCATGATCATCTCAACTTCTCTTCAGTCCCATAGTAAACAAAACACAAAAATACTTACAGAAAACACTATTTGGTTTTTGTAAATGCTGTTCGAAGGATTATATTATCAGATGGTATTTGTCCCTCTCAGAAGCTAGGTGGAGTACAGCTCTGTGGGCTGAGTTCCAGCAGGTTGCGTGCTCTTTTCATTCACAAAAATCAGTGCATTGTTAATAATGGACACCCTGGTGCTGATCTGGTGTTTAAATCGGTGCTTATCTGTGTAATATGAGCTAGGGAGCCTGCTTTGGCAGGGGGGTTGGACCCGATGATCTTGCGAGGTCCCTTCCAACCCCTATGATTCTGTGACTGTGATTCTGTGAAAGTAAATGAATGCAAACCTTCCTCTGCAGTATTTTTTCATCTTGTTCCCTGACTCTCAATGCAGTTCCAGCAGTTTTTATACCATGAGCATATGGGCCTAGATCCATGAAAGGACCCACAAGATATTCCAGGCTCAGAAGAAGAGTGAATGGGAGAGCCAGACACTCAGACAAAGAAACTTAAAACATCTTTAGGGCACAGTACAGCACTCGCTCTCAAATTTTTCCTCCTTCCTTCTCAAAGTAATGGACTCTCCTACTAGCTTACAGTTATGTTCACCTTAGCTACTTGGTTTGATAGCTCTTTATACATGCCATGCAGTGCCTGGAGCAAAGTAAAGAGGAGAGTTCCCAGAGAAGAAATGAAAACACAATTAAATGTAAAATCTGGGATGTCTCTGCAGCTTAGCTGGTTCCAGGGTGGAAAACAGATGAAGCAGAGGTAGGGAAATTAAAATTCATCTCAAAAAGTGGAATCTAAGTGGGACTTTGGTGTGCAGGTGGGTCATAAACCTTTTTTTGTGGACCTGATCTTTCTTGGACTTACACTACCTTACCCTATCCAACATTAATCAGGTGGCAACAGGTTTCAGTTGTTAATGATCTATGAGGGATGAAAGGCTGTTTGATGTTTCCTGTTATTTATTTTTGCCTTCTTCCAAAGATCTGTCCTATGCTTATCAAGGTAGCATCTGAGCATTAACTTCAAGCATTTCAAACCTTCATTCCCATAAAATTTTTATGTTTTGAAATTGCTGTTCAAATGGACTTGCATGTTGTTCACAGACAAAGGAATGGCTGTTTGAGATGACAAATGAGCACACTGATTTCTTATGATCCAGAATGGATTGAAGCTCCCAGCCCCTTAAGCTGGATTTTGCCAATTAGAACATTCCACAGCACTGAAAACAATTTCTTGACTATGCCACCTGCAAAAGAAATTCTCAAGAGCTGGACAAATTATTTCTTTGGGTAACACTTTTCCTCAAAGAATATGAATTCTAAGTAACAGATCTGTGTTTCAGGGCCAAGTTTTATCTTTGAAATGAGAATTTGGATAGATTATGCATTATGAATTTGGCTGAATTATTAAGGTTCTTACTCTTGTTTCTGAGATCGTATATGGTAGAGCAAAGACAACCTAAATTTAGCACTCAACAAAATGCTGGCTTTGAATACTATAATTGCAGACTACTCAGTTTCCCCTGAGAATGTCATGGCCTAAGCTGAAACTGGGTGGAAGAGCTGACCAGCACCTTTGTGGGCATTTGGTCGTCATTTTCTACAGAGTACAAATGAAGCTATAACAGCAAAAGTGAATCACTACTTGCAAAGAGTTATTCTGTGAATTGCTCAGTAAGTGTGGGTGTTTAGATCTTAAACTTCAGATGAAGAAGTCAAACAAGCAAGAACACGGGAGCCACGGGAACAGCTGGTAGTAAATCTAAACATATATTTTAAAAAGCTGCAGGTGGGCTTTGTGAGCAGGTGTAAAAATTATTACTGTGGGGCCAAAATGTCTGTTCTGAGTAAACAGTGAATGTTTTGATCTTATTCTGTGTGTATGAAGGGGAAATAACAATTCAGTGATAATAGACTATATTTAAGCAGGTGGAAAAAGTCCATTCCTAAAATTAAAACAGGCAAAAGATCCAAACATATAATACAGATCATAGGTCTTTAACTTAACCAAGGCTTAGGACATAAAATGACTTAGATAAAGAAATGTACCCATTGAGTTTTCAAAGAATAAATAGGCAAGCTCTCTTTTAAGTGTGAAAGCTACTTTGTATTAACATTTTTCCTGTCCTGTGTATTTGACCTACTTGATTTTTGAGTTTCTAGTAGTTTTCCTTTTTTTTTGTTTGGTTTTGGTTTGTTACTCCTCTCTAGAGTAGAAGGTGTCAGTTATCCTATCAGCTATACGTAACTAACAGTTGTTGAAATAGTTGGAACCTCTGTAGCAGGTATTCTGACTGATGTTTTCCCCTTTTCCTTTCTGGGAAATGTGATATGCAATAGGGAACTAATAAAGGGAAAAAGGGATCTTGGTGATTTTGTTCGACAGCGAGTTAAACATGAGCCAGCCTGCCCAGACAGCCAGGAGGGTCAACCATATCCTGGAGTGTATCAAGCACAGCATTGCCAGCCAGTCCAGAAAGATGATTTTCCTGCTCTACACAGCGCTGGTGCAGTCTCACCTTGAGTACTGTGTGCAGTTTTGGGTGCCAGAGTACAAGAGGGACATAAAGATATTGGAGAGTGTCCAGAGGAGGGCAACGAGGATGGTGAAGGATCTGGCAGGGAAGCCTTTCAAGGAGAGGCTGAAGTCCCTTGGTTTGCTCAACCTGGAGAAGAGGAGGCTGAGAGAAGACCTCATCACAGTCTATGGCTTCCTGAAGAGGGGGAGTGAAGGGGCAGGCGCTAATCTTCTCTCTTTAATGACCAGTGATAAGACCTGAAGGAATGGTATAAAGCTAAGAAAGGTGAGATTTAGGTTGGATATTAGAAAGATGTTCTTTACTGAGAGAGTGGTTGGGTACTAGAACAGGCTCCCCAGGGAGGTGGTCACAGCACCGAGCTTGGATGAGCTCTAGAAGCATCTGGACGATGCACTCAGTCCCATGCACTGGTTTGGCTGGCCTTGTGTGCAACCAGGAGTTGGACTTGATAATCCTTATAGGTCCCTTCCAACTCAGCATATTCTATTATTCTATCATTCTAAACACACCCCAGGTTACTAAACTTCATACAAATATTTCTCTAACTTTTTTTTCTGTGTATGTGATGCACTTTCGGGTAACTCAAGTTTCTCCATTGTAATCCAAAATGTCTTGGAATGACTTCTAATAGGGGCTCATTGGAGTATGAAATGAACTTGGCGGTCTCAGTTACCAGGTGACAGGTGTCTACACCACGCACAAACAAAATTCACTGCACAGCTGGCACTGGTGTCCACCTTTGGCCACACTCCTAAAGCAGAGGCCAGGCATTGAATCAGATGTGGGCAATGAGCTATTCTGATGGCTTATGCAGTTCAGGTTTCCGGCTTATTACCAGGAAAACTTTTACTGACACTCTGCACTTTTAACCTTTTCTTCAATAGAAAGCCCACTCTGAAAAATAGAATATATTCTTTAAGCCATGCTGCATAATCCCCAAGAGTCAGCCACCTTAGGACACGGGAATGTCTTGAGCAGAATTTCAGTAGCTGAATGCTTCCTTGAAAATAAAGGGGATCTGAAGGAAGTACAACAGAAGACACGACTTTGCTTATATACAATGCAAGATTTTAAATTTTTTTTTTAAAGTTGAAGTTCCAATTTAGAAAGATTGTTTCTCTGCACTGAGAGAATATGTATTTCAAGACCCCGAGCTATTCTTTCTCTATGTGCAAGACAAAAAATTTTGAACCTCACCAACAAATACTATTAAAACATCAAGCTTTCATACACCTAGAATCGTTTCAATTACTTTTATGGCCTCTCCTCTCTTCTGGAATTAATGTACATAACAAATTTGATGTTTGCTTTAAATGCTAAAAAATGTGTTGCTTCTTTTCTACTCTTTACAGCTCCACACATACCAGCATCTTTATTTTTGTGGCCCAATACATCAGGAGTCTTAGTATTAGGCACTGCAAATTTTGTCTAATCTCTCGAGAGTATTAAAACTAAGGGCATGATTGTCACTGTAATAACAAACAACCAGGAAGTCATCAGTTGCAGTATCTGTCAGGAGAAGAACAAACAGGGAAAATTCCAGATTCATCTTTTTTTTAGGATTCCCAGGACTAATGAATGCAAATATAACCATTTAGAGAAAGAACACCCTAACATTATCCCAATTTGCAAACAAAATTAATCATTAAAAGGGGAAACTAAATACAGTATAATTACAAGACCCCAGACACTGATATGTATACACAGATTTGCCTTTACCAGGCATCCCCAATGGATGAGTAAGACAAATTATTCACTGTAAAAGTAGCCTTTGATGAAAGTATTTTGTGTCTCTCTAATGACTGTGTTTGCACTAGTGCCTCAAAGAGCTCCTTTTTCTCAGCACCACTTCTTTCTCTATTACACATTCTTATCATTTTGGAACTTGTGCAGCACCTCCTCTTATAAAAGCAGAAAACCTGCATAAAAACAACAAAACATTCAACAATAAAAGACATCCAGACGCTGCTGGCCAGAAGATTATTCCTCTTGGCTGTGCAAACCCATGCCTTAAGTCCCTCTTCTGACTATGCAGTCAAAGATTTGAGTCCCATAGGGCAGGAGAATGACTAAGCTATCAGTCTATTGTCTATTCAGCGTAGGATACATGATTAAATATTAATCTGGCCATAATATCAGACTCGCTCTTCCTCTGCACATTCTCTGAATCTACATGTGTCTGAGTAAATTAAACTGAAGGGGACTGAATCTTGGCACCATCTACCCAATGATAGTTGTTTCCTATTCCCAAATGAAATATTGTTAACTAACTCTGAGTGTAATAATATTGTATCTATTCCTGAAAAGTATATGACTCAGCAGTGGAGCAGCTCTCAAGTTTGTCTATTTTTCCAACAGCCCTGTATTTTATGAGACAGAAAGTATGTCCTTATTACAGAAACTTGGGTAAATACTGGGGATGTTGTTTACTTGGACTTTAATGCCTTTGACATTATTTTCCATCATTCTCCTGGAGAAACTGGCTGCTCATGGCTTGGACATATTCTTCACTGGGTAAAAAACTAGCTGCATGGCTAGATCCAAAGAGTTGTGTAGAATCAAGTTAAATACAGTTGGCAGCGGTTCACAAGTGGTGTTCTCCAGGGCTCAGCATGGGGATCTGTTCTGTTTAATATCTTTAGCAATGATCTGGCCAAGGGATTGGAGTGCACCCTCAGTAAGTTTGCAGATGACACCAAGTTGGGCAAAAGCGTTGATCTTCTTGAGGGTAGGAAGCCTCTATAGAGGTATCTGGACAGGCTGAATCATTGGGATGAGGCCAATTGTATGAGGTTTAACAAGGCTGTCAGGTCTTGCACTTGGGTCGCAACAACCTTATGCAATGCTACAAGCTTGGGGAAGAGTGTCTGAAAAGCTGCATGGTGGAAAAGGACCTGGGAGGTCTTGGTTGATAACCAGCTGAATATGAGCCAGCAGTGATCAGGTAGCCCAGAAGGCCAACAGCATCCTGGCTTGTATCAGGAATAGTATGGCCAGAAGGACTAGGGGAGTGATTGTCCATTCGTGTACTCTGCACTGGTGAGGCTGCACCTCAAGTACTATGTTCAGTTTTGGGCCCCTCACTACAAGAAAGACATAGAGGTGCTGGAGTGTGTCCAAAGAAGGGCAACAAGGCTGGTGAAGGGTTTAGAGCACAAGTCTTATGGGAAGCCACTGAGTGAACCAGCAGAAGAGGAGGCTAAGGGGAGAGACCTTATCACTTGGTACCTGAAAGGAGGTTGTAGCCAGGCGATTGTCAGTCTCTCCTCTTAAGTAACTAGCAATTAGATGAGAGGAAATGGTCTTGAGTTGCATCAGGGGAGATTTAGATTGGATATTAGGAAAAAGTTATTTGCCAAAAGGGCTGTCAAGCACTGGAACAGGATGCCAAAGGCAGTAACTGAGTTACCACCCCTGAATGTGATGACGATAGTCTTAAAAGTCTTCTCCAACCTAAAAATTTCTAATTAATCAATTAATTAATTAATTCACTTTTAATACTATTAATGTCCTTAAAGAGTCTCTTTCCATTTTATCAAAAAAAATGTGAGAAAATTCCACTTTATGATGTTGTCTGGATATTTTAATGAGTAATGTCAAACTTTGTGTAAGTTCTGTTGGTGCATAGGAGCCCATTAAACTCTATAGGACTCTATAACATTGAGGATATCTACCCATGTAGAAGAGTCTCCTGAATCCAGACTTTGGGTGTGCACTCATTTTTGAAGTTCTTTCTTGCTGTCATGTAAGTTGCATGTCCACTCAGTGGTGAAATGTCAGCTGGAACAGGTGAAGGCCTTCAGGATTTTTCAAGTCTTATCAATAGACAGACAGATGGTAACTTAATAACAGACTACACTAGATAACATTTAATGTTAAGTACAACAGATGCTCCTAATACAACCATGCAAGGCTTGTATCATTCATTAACTAATTAACTGTATTGTTCTTCACTTAAAAAAAGCCCCAAAACACTACATCTATATTACATTATTGTCTATTTATATTTTCTTTTTTAGACATTCTGTAATCTAAAAAGCTTTGGTTGTTAAGGCTGTGGCAGTAAACTTGACAAAGTTATTTGCTTTCTATGTTAGGTTCTTCAAATGAAGAGGTGGTTAAGTTACACAAAAAGTATGGCTGCATTACACCAGGATTAAAAACCTATACCATGAAAAAGGCAGAAAGTAGTTAAAGTAGTTATGAACAAGTATTTCTTTTCTTGCAGGTCTTCCACCATGTACTGTTTTCTCCTGTCCAAACCTACATTTTAAAAGACTTTATACTTTAAAAAGAACTCAGCCTGACATCCTGCACCAGCTGCCATTTTTCTAGGTTGCTCCTCTTCCAGCCAGGCAGCAGGTTGATGGCAGAGCAACTGTACAGGTGACACAGTCTAGCGTTCCTATGGAAGTACTCCAAGTGCTGTGCATGCACAAAGTGACTGCTTGGCATTGTTATGAAGCCTTGAAAAATACACACAGTTATATTAAATTAACAGTGATATGTCTTGGGTTTTTTTAACTTGAGAAACTCAGAAACATTCAGAAATAGTTGAAGATCATCTTCAGTAAAAATGTAGTTGGTAGTGTGAAGGTATTCAGCTTTGTATCATTTGTCTCTGCTGTTTGGCAGGTCGAAAAAGAAAAATTATTAAAGTCTTCAGAATTCCTTATATATATGTTCATGGTTTGCATAATGGATATTTTTCTTCTTTTTATTGACAAGTTTATAAAACATGCCACCAAATTCTAGTTATTTGGAATTTTCTTTTCCCCTTTTTCCAAATTTCACATTTCACTTGTGCATTTTCTACATAGCTGTTTTGAACACAGTAGTAATTTCTCCTAGAGGTTTATGAGTTTAGCTTAAGACAAGATACAGTAAAATGGACATACCAGCAGATGTAGGAGACAACATAGAGATATTAATATATATAGCTAATTAGCACCTTATTTAGATTAGTTATAGGCCTGAACTATGGTCTTAAGTTAATTTAATGATTTAACTATAAAGGGCACCACATGAAGCCCTATGTGACGGGTTCAAGTAGCTCTTAGAAGTATATCAATAAAAAGGTAGATGAGTGATATTATATACTTTTTTCTGACCTCCTACTTAGGCATTTGTATTTAAAAGAAGGATAATATCTAGTCATATCATCCTCAGCTCTGACATATTTAACTATTAAACTACAGCATGTTCCTCCCTAATATAGCAGTTCATGACACAGTTATCTGTGCTGAACAGTCCAAATAGCATGGCTTAATGCATCTGGAATGACCTCCTGAAAACTGCTCTTCTTGGTCATGTTCTACAGCTCAGTTTTTCATGTGAATAAAAATGAACATTTAAGGCAACACAAGAAGTATCCAATATATTAAAGTTCAGTAAAATATAAACCATTGTGTGCCTGTGTCTGATGCAGAATTCCAGAAATAATGCTGGAAAAGACTGAGCTGAAAGCAGCTACTAGGGGAGGTGTAGGGTAATATGAGCAATGATAAACTGATTGGATGTAGCTAAAGCAGACTATGACACAACTTTTTCAATTTTCTCTCTGTTCCTCTGCTAGCAGAAATCTGCTTCATAGCATGGGCAGAGAAAGTAATGTACAGCATGCACATCCTGGGATGTGAATGCCAGGAATAAGACAGGTTTATATTGGTCTATCAACTGGAAAATACCATGCATGCCTTGATAAACCTTCTGGGGAACTCAAGATGCTAATCTTGCTGTTGAAAAGAAGTCATGCCTACTCCTGGCCTTTGCAGCTCCCTTTTTCTGACAGACCTTGTGCATGAGGTGCTGCTGCCCAACTATTTCTTTGTTGGAAGGGCCACCAGTTTTCAGAAAGAGGAGGGTGGCTGCTACTGCAGCTGTTGAATAACCTCTGATGCTGGTCTGCATTAAAGTAGCACAGCTGAGTCCTTTGAAATTAGTTTAGGTTGTCAGATGTGACCATGCTATAGACAGTCTAATGACAAGGAGAATAGTGCAGAAAACAAAGGATCTGTGATTTTGTAATGGTTTTACAGAGCTAAATACATACAATATTTTCTAGATAAACATGCATACTTCTAAACATGTGTGTCTATACTCCACTGATCATGCTCATAGAGGACAAAAATTAGTTTTTAGACATGCTATCACTGTACAAGGATTTCCATTCACCAAATAGAGTTGTTTCTCTCAGTAGGAGCTGTCATTTTAATGATTTTCTGCAGCTTTTCTGATGATGAAAAGAGGAATGAAAGGATCAATGTTGCCATCGGGAAAGAGGGAGAATCTGAAAGTCTAAGCACTTTCATTACCTAAATTCTGTAATTTCAAATCATTTTTAATTGAACAGCTTATTTTCAGTTAAGGAATTTACCTCTCAGGAATGATTTTTCTGACTGCTAACACTCTCCAAAGCTAAGACAGTCCAACTTACTTTAATTAGCTTTTGCTTTCACCATTTTTAAAGGAATAATACCCTTTTCTGGGTTAATCCCTTACCTACGATATCACCTTAGCCTAGTGAGATTGAACACCCCTGCTAATGCTGTAAACATTGTTTCTTTCTCTGCTGGCCCCTGCAAAGGGCATCTCTTCATAACTGTATCACTTTCTGAGTAATACAGTACAGTGATGTGCAGAAGTGCAGAAAAAAGACCTCCCCAAAGGCCAACAGCAAACAGCGGGATGACTTCATCCCCTCTGAAACAGCAAAACAATGCAGACACAGCACACCTTGCTGAGACTCCTGGGCTCAGTGGTACATATTTGGACACAAAATGTGGGCACTCAGGAGGTGTAGTACAGCCTTTCTTTCCCATTTTACAGTGGTGCCTTTGAGCAGGATGGAAATGTACTTCACCTTTCCATTTTTTTTAAGCTCATGTTGTCTCCCAGTCTCTGGCTACTGTGAAATTATTTTAAAATAGCAAATGTCAGTTGCTTTGGAAATCTCTGTAAGCATTAGGTGTGAGACTGTTTTACTCTGACACTTGAATCCATTGGATATGCTCAGCCATGAGAACCAGGCTGTTGGAATAATGAATTCATGCATAACAAACTGCCTAACTGAGCTTACAAAGAACAATCTCTTCCTTAAGACTGCAAAAAATTTTATTCAGTCTTTGTTTTGTGCTATTACAGTCTACATGTATGATTTATATAGTTTGATACCCAGTTTATTAGAAATTTATTAGCACTGAGGAACACATTTCAACATCTACCTAGAGTTTCACTTAGTTTTAATTTAGAGTCTGATCAAAGACTATAGGCCAGCACACCTCATCCTATGAGTAATATTACCCTTTGACTTGGAAAATCTCTGCAAGTTTCAACACGTAGACCTTCCTGCATATTCTTTTCCTCTCTCCCTTTCCCTTGTTGGGTCCACTGAAGAAGCAAGTGGTTTGGTCCTTTCAGCTTCTGGTCACAAAGGGCTGCCTGAGAAACACTGCAAACTATATAAGAGGACCTGATCCTGTTTCCTCTGCAATTCTCCTGCTGTAAACACAGCTTTTTAGCACTGCTGTATGCTTTAAAGTACACAGAAGTTCCACACCTTCTGCTGCTTTAGAAGAGCACATATAGGGGAGTAAACTTCATCAATATAGGTCAGTGTTCTGTTTTCCCATTGTCTGTGTGCAACAGTAGCTAGCCCCAGAAACCTGATAGGTGAGTAAGTGCTATTTATATTCTCCCATTCCCTGGTTAAAGACCTACAGAAGTTCACACGCTCTTGCCCAGTGACTTGCATTCATTTCAAATTACATCTTTTTTTGATGTTTTGCTGTTGGATCGATATAAACAAATTTCATTAAATGCTCTGCCTCCATCAGATTAAAAGCAAAGGTTACTTGGTATTCACAGACTTAAACATCTGTTGCATTGCTATCAGATTCTGGAGCTGGTGCCAATAGCCTAGGAGCATCAGGGCAACTTTTTCTCCTAAAAAGATGAAAGTTATCATAGAATCAGGCTTTTCCATCTTCTCCATCTTCTCATTTTCTCCAGGCTGAACAAACCAAGGGACTTCAGCCTCTCCTGAAAGGCTTCCCCTCCAGACCTTTCACCATCCTCGTTGCCCTCCTCTGGACACTCTCCAATATTCTTATGTCCCTCTTGTACTCTGGCACCCAAAATTGCACACAGTACTCAAGGTGAGACTGCACCAGCTCAGTGTAGAGCAGGACAATCCCCTCCCTGGACAGTCTCGCAATGCCATGCTTGGTGAACCCCAGGATATGGTTGACCCTCCTGGCTGCTTGGGCACACTGCTGGCTCATGTTTAACTTGCTGTTAGATATCCTCTCTTAGTACTTAGAACAAAAAAAAAGACTGTTCTTGAGTTTCTTATCTTCTTATGACTGAATACTGTATAAAAAATAACCAAAATAACTGAGCAATAAAACCAAAGTCATACTCATGATAATAGTGAGAAAGCAGGCTTTTCTTGTACCACACACTACATACGTTAGCATACTGCAAAATAGTTAAAGCCTCCTCGTGTGAACAATAGAAGTTCATTTGTTCTCAAGTATTTCAACATAGCTTGGTCAAAGGAGTTGAAAATGCAGTGAGGAAACAAATATTCATTAACCATGAGATGGGCAAGACAGCCAAATAGATACCAAGTGTATAAGAACACAATAATGTATAAGAAAAACTAATAATAATTTTATAGTGTTTAAAGTGCATAAAGAGGTCCGGTGAGGTAAACATGGGCAATTCTATGCACACACAAAATGAGCAATAGTCTCCCCCTCTAAGGAACATGAAAAGAGTTACAGAAGAATGTGTGCAAGACTTTCACTGAAATAGACAAGGAAATTTTTTTTCTAATAGCTCCTATTTATGCTACAAAACATCATTCTATTTTTTAATTCATATTGCTGTATTTTAGAAGTGTTACCCAGCTGAGATGCACCAGCAACTTACTATGCAAAGCTTCATACTGTATTCAGACTGTAATTCAGTCTGAACTGTAATATAACTGTTCTAAGTGAAGTCAAATGTAAACTTCCCTCAGCCTTAACAAGGATGCAATTAGTCCACAGTTCTCTTTGGTCTGCTTTGGCTCTCACATATCACAAATCCAGCTTCATCTCATAGCAATATGCCGAAGATCAAACAAGTCTCTGCATATTTCTGATTCAGTCAGTGAGAAAAGAATATTAATTTAGAACAAAAAAGTTGCTTCAAAAAAGAATGAGGATCAATTTTCAAACAGTAACAATTAGGCATACTGGGGATACTTCACATTTTAACTGAGACTGCAAGTTCTTATTTCTCTTTTTTTTCTCTCTTTTTTCTTTTTTTTCCCCTTTTTTCAGATTAGCCTTATGATTGGCAAGACCTTCAATTAACCAGATCAGACATCATAATTCTTCACAAGTAATTTACAAACTGAAATGGCAGTTGATCCACTCAAAGCAAGTCTATTCCAGATTATCAAAAATGAACTAAAGGTAGCTGTGAAGTGATGCAGCTCACACTTGCCCTCATTTGAAGAACTCTGTTGTAATAGACCGTCTTTAGTGCTCTGTGAGGGTACTCGGTTCCTAACTGTGATAAATCTTCCTATAATCACTCCTTTTAACAAGATCAAACAGCTTAGAACATCCAAAACATTTAATTCCTTCAGGTTGTCTGCATTTATCATCAAAGAATACAAAGTCTGTTGCATGACATTTGGAAAACAGTTTTAATTGTCCTTTTATTCATTATCAGTCACAGAACATGGAATGAACAGGAATATCATAGATCTTACTGTTTTCAGTAAACAGTAGTGGTATTTAGATTATGAACCAGATGTCCTCCAAGTATACTTTCCACCCTAATTTATTCTACTATTCTATCATCTTATGATTAACAACTGTATATATATACACACATATGAATTGCATGCCAGAGAAGGTGTCAGCCAATTCATCCTTTGTGGAAAGGGATGTGCTTGACAATTTAGGCATCTTTCTCCATGAAGAAGCATCATGGCTAGTAACATAGGATCAGGTGCATTTTGAGAAAATGAAATTGGACAGGAAAGGGAAGAGTGAGAGAATGTTTATATATATTATTAACGTTTATAAATATCTGAAGTGTGGGACACAGGGGGAAATGGCCAGCCTCTTTTCAATGGTCTGCGGAGACAGCACAAGGGGCAATGTCTTCAAGTTGGAGCATAGGAAGTTCTGCGCCAATATGCAGAAGAACTTTTTCACAGTGAGGGTGACAGAGCACTGGAATAGGCTGCCCAGGGAGGTGGTGGAGTCTCCATCTCTGGAGATATTCAAGACCTGTCTGGATGCCTACCTGTGCGACCTGTCCTAAGGAACCTGCTTCAGCAGGGGGGTTGGACTGAAGGACCTCTGGAGGTCCCTTCCAATACCTACAATTCTGTGAAATTCTGTGAAAATATGCAAGAATCTTTAGAACTGGAGTACTGCAGTATTTAATATGTTTTTCATATCTCTCTTCTGAATGAGGCTTCTTCTCCTCAGTTTGATTGCAGCTGGCCAGACAGAAGTGACAGAAGTGTCATTTGATGGGGGAGGAAAGTGGCATGTAGTGAGTAATTATTCATGAATTTAGGTCAAATATGGCAAGTAGCTGAAGCTGAAGAAAAATTGAAAACTTAGAAAAATCAATTTTTCTTTTTGACAAAAAAAATCAATTTTTATTGTGACAAAAATCTTTACAGACTATCAGAATTAATTTAAGAAAAAAATTTAAAGTAAAGCAAATGTTCATTGTAGATTGCATATTTTTAAAGTTTATTTTGCTTCTTCTCCTAAGCAAAAGTAATTGCTTACACTGTGTTAACTAGGAGGTCACCATTGCTCAATCTCTCCAGTCAAATAAAAAATCTAAATCAAAAATGTATTTTCTTCTAGGTCCTACCAACAGTCATTTGCATCCACAGGGTTGCTGATATATGCAGAAAACTTAACTTCTACAGGGCCACCAATGGAACAGAAGCTGGGAGCTGAAGGAGCAGGTGATGGCAGAGGCATCTCTTTGCCACTGTACTGAGACCAACCTGCCAAATACTCATCATATCATGGTATCAGTCTGAATAACAGCTATGTGTGCCAGTGGACAATGTATGTGGCTGATTGACTCTAGCTGTAAACACATGCCAGCTGGCACTGACTGGGAATTTTTCAGCAAACTTATTTTGATAGAAAACATTGATTTGTCAAAACTAAAATACTGCAGTGGCAATGTACATACCAATTTCAGCATCCAGACATTCGTCTGCTGTGAGATAATCAGTATTGATATGGCAGGGTTCTCCCGTGAAACACCAAGGTCCTGCTCTGAATAAACTTGCAAAGATAAAACTATGGGGTTTTTCCTGCGTTAACTAAATAGCAAACCTGGGAAAACTGGTCACCTAGGTTATGTATCAAACCTTGGGGTATTTGAATACCTGCCCACAGTTCAGTCTTTTTTACCTGATGACTTCTCACTCAGAGGGAAAACTGTTCATAATCTCCTCAATATAAATGAAATATCAAATGTTCATCAAAGACACGTCAGCACACCAGGTGTCTTACCAGGCTGACGGCAAATGTTTGAAAAATAATAGGCCTATGAGGAATTTATTTGTTTTATGATTCATCAGTTGAGCTTTTTATTACAGCTTCCATAAGGAATTAGCAGAAAACACATTTTTCACTGCAGAAAAGTTTTGTGAATCAAAATAGTTTCCTGTGCTCTTTCAGGGCAAGCCTGATACTTTACAAATGTGAAAAACTGTGAAAGCAAGACCTCAAAGGCTGAATTGAGCCCACATTTAGGATGTGGGAAATTCCAGTCCAAATCTCTGCATATTTTATAATTGTTTACACAAACTGAAATATATTTCTGGAAGCTATTCAGAGGTCCATAATTTTAGAAGAGTCAATAGGTAGGTCAAAGAACCCACTTTAAGGTGAATCAAATAGAACAAAGAATATAATTATTTTTAAAAGGTCCCCAAGTAATCCAGTTATGATTCTACTAGTATTCCCCTAACAAGCAATATTTTGTCCCTTTCCTGCCCATTTGACGTTTTTTCTTAAAGGATTATCCAATTCTTATAAACAATAATTTGAAAAAACAATAATCTGAAATTTATATCAACAGAATATACAATTTTGACTGCTCCAGAATGTTTGTGAATTCCTCCCTACCCTTACAGATAAGCTGAATCCCAAGAGACCTCTGTGCACAAAACTCATATTCCACCTCAATTTCCAGATTGCCCAGGTTGCCTGTAAAAATAATCCCACACCAAAAATATAGTATTTGCTTCAACTCTGAGAAGAAATGATATCCTACCCCTTTTTCTACTTGCTTATGCTTGTATACTGTTAGAGCAGATGGCAGAAATTTGCTCTAGCAGTTAATTTCTTCTTGGGTCTCTGTGGGCAAACACCTTAAATTTCACTTTGAGCTTTAGCAGAAAGCAAATTTAAAATATGAAAATAATTATCATTGAAATTCAGAGATTTTAATCTGAAACATCCTCTGTTGAATCTCGTTCTTCCTGTGACTGTAAACTTAAATCTGAATACCTAGAATAAATTTAGACATTGCCATAGTAAAGCTATTTGTTCTCATCTTGGCCCTTACACTGATCAGATCCCTTCTTTTTTTTGGCATTTGTTACACCACTTCTACTCTTGATCTATTAATAAAACAGAAGCAGAGCCTTCATTTTGCCAGAGTAGTTTTATGAGTTTTTCTTCTGTCACATTGATTTCAGGACTGCTCTATAAATCTCTAATTGAATCTATCTTTCTTAAACATGTCTGACCAGACCTGCACACAGCATTAAAAACTAGTTCCCACCATGATCTTGTACCTTTACATCTACAGCTATACTTTGTATGTTCACTAGAAATATATCATTACAATTTACAAATACCTTTGTCCTCTTCAGAAATGTATGTGTGGTGGTTTTGGCCCTAACCAAAGGCCAAATACCCACCAAGCCGCTCGCTCACTCCCCCTTCAGCCGAAAAGGGGGAGAAAATAGATATTGGGAGGCTTAGGACTTGAGATAAGGACAGAGGGATCACTCTCCAATTAGTGCAATGGGCAAAACAGACGCAGCACAGAATAAAGGAAAGAAAAAGTGATTTATTACTACTTACTACAACTACTACACCCAGTGAACCGGAACGAGATAAGAAGCGGCCAGGTCTTCAAGCACCTTCCCCCCACCCCACCCTTCTTAGCAAACTTAAAACTCATCACGGTTTTACTCCCTTCTTCCCCCCCCAACATGGCGCGGGGAGGGGCAGGGAATGGGCAGTGGGGTTCCGGTGATTCCCAACAAGCTGCTTTTCTTCCCCAGATATTATCACTTCTACTTCCCCCCACCCCTCGCCTCTTCG